>VOQK01005975.1:49434-60500 GCA_015052645.1 Benitochromis conjunctus
AAAGCAGAAAAAAAAAAAAAAAAGATGTATGAATAAACTGTAGACAGTGAAAAAAAGCCTCAGCTTGGCAAGAACTCAAGACCTTGTCACACATATTTAAATCAATCCGGCAGAGAATCACGAATCCTGCACCTTAGGTAAAGTTTGATAAAGGTAACTTAAACGCTCACCTCTTTAAAAAGCACGCACTAAAACAAAACATTAATCTCTAATAAATTTGACCTTTAACAAAACATTCAGCTGAACACAGTAGCATAAAATATTCACCCCTGTTGTTTATTACATTGCTAAACACATAAATACATTTGCAGCAGGTTAATAAACACTGCGCTCGTTGAATGCATGAATAGTTCATGCTTCACTATACGTTTTTTAGCATAAAGCTGTTTGGTTTGGCTAAATCTCTATAATTACAAGGCTGGATTGGCAAAATAGAGCCAACTCAAACAATGACAAATGTTACAGTAAAGTAGGTCTCTCAAAAAAAAAGTTCTTTCCACAATCAGCATTGAATGCAGTGATCCACATATAATTCTTCAAGGCAGGAAAAGTACCATTTCCTTTGTCAAAGCTCTGCTTTTCTGAGCTTTCAATGTTTTATAGATAATAGATGGCCCAAATAAGCAAAGACCTTTTATCCATTTACAGTTTCTATTTGGCAAATTATTGTTTTGTAACTTATTTGCAGTCCTTGGTGACTGTTCAGAGGATAATGCTGTGCAGACAGTAGACTGATCGAACTGCATTCAGGCTTAAAGCTGGATTCATTAGCTGTTCTGACTAAACCTGGACAAAAGCTGAGAGGAAAAAAAAGACCATTACGTTCTAAAAACCCAGCAGGCATAAAGTAACACAGACATTCATTAACTGTGTTATATTTCAGCTGATACATAAAAACAACTAAGGGAGAGTGCAGACTTGGGTAATTATCCTCGTGGGTCGCTATCGTTGACTTCATACACAATGCACTTGATAATGTGATCCATTAATGACAGGAAACATATCAATTAGTTCAGCTAGAAGCGTTTTAATTCATTTGGAACATGGCCTTGTTTCACAACATGATCAGCATGTCTAACGCTTCACCTACCAGCATCGCTCGCTCAAATTTAAAAGTCCTCGTCTCTGCTTTGCATCTCGTGAAGAAGAAAAAGTTCAAACTGCAGCAGTTCAAATACAGCAGGTTTGTTTAAAGAGAATACTGCATGCACAGAAGGCACAAAGCTCTGTGGTTTCAACCTGCATGACCCCAAACAAAGGTTTTACACCTCTCCAGGGCAGGTGAACGGGTAAACAAAAAAAAAAAAAAAGTTCAACTGCTGCTCGTGTCTGCTGCTGTGCACAGAAGTATTTCCGCAAAATGCAAATCCAAAAAGAACGATAGATCAGAATTTCCAACTATCTCACTCATCATTGTACAACGAACCGTTTGTTTTGATGAAAATTATTCAGACAGGATGCTAGGTAAAAAGAAAAGCAAAGGGGTTAAGTGCTTGTTTAATGTTTTTTTCAAGCTGGTCATCGATGTTTTTTCCATCATTAATGCAACAAATTACACCACCAAGTATATGTGCAGAAGATATGAAGTGAATCAGTTCCTCTTTGTGCTACAGTGGTTTTCAGCTCATTCACTCCTTTGACTTTCTAACCTGCACTTGTGAACCCAATTTCCAAAACTCCCACCGGCAGCAGCCTGGTGCTTTCAGCATAAATTCCCTGCGTATATGCCGTGTGATGCTCAGCAAGACAGAGTACAGTCGCTTTATCAAAGTTGGTGAGAAGCTTAAGAGTTGGTGGCGATATAAACAAAAGGCTGAACAGGAAAATTTACATAAAACTGAATGTATTAAATAATGAGGAATCAAGTGAAAGTGAATGCTAATGTTGAGCGTCTCGCCAACCCTGTTTTGTTTTTTCCCCTCCAATAGTCAGAAAAATACTCAATGCCGCTCTCGTGCACGAATTTTGAAAGAAAAGCAAAATGTGCCTCAGGATAAGAAGAGCGAATCCTTAGCGCCCCTTGCTGCAAAGTTTTAGGAAGCTCGATAACTGATAGAGCAAAACATGCCATCTCATCAGGGAAACATAGTTTTGACTGGTTATTTAGCCAAACAACTTTCAATCATCTTCATTGAAAGCTATAACATAATAGGGTTTGGGTTTTTTTAGCCACCTCAGAGCTTTTCTTATTGGTTATTTGGGGAGGAGAGAACATTTCACAGCCATTACCATCACTCAAATAAACAGCAAAGCCTATGCTGAGCCAATTACAGGCCTATTTTCTGCTTTCACATTATGACCTCCATTCGGTATTCTTTTGTGGATTTCTGAGGTAATTCAAGAATGCAGACTGAAAGCCAAACTACTACAATGACCATCAAATATCTCATTAGGAGAAAAGTCTCTCTGCTATTAGTCAGAACGATAAATCTTTAAAAACCACATAATGCAGCCTCTTAATGATGATTAATGTATTTATGATTCATCAAAGCTACAGCACTGAACAACCATTTCAGTTATAGGATAGTGATATAAGGATACATTAAAAATTAAACAGGATACAATAGTAATCATTATCATTCTTCTGTGGATTTTAAAACTGTCATACAGCGTATTTTATTTTAAACAGGACTTTTAGCTCCTTTTTTAAAATAGCTTGAGAATCAGTAAAACTTTGTGATTCAATAGTTGTTCAGTGATTTGGAGTATCATGTACGTAAGAGGATAGTTTAAAAAAAATAAAACGAGCGATGTGGGGGCATAAAGCTTATTGCTCTGAAACAAAGGTTCACAGGGCCCCACAGAAAGGCCTCACATCAAAATGTGGTTATGTGAGGGGAATCATCATTAAGGCTCGGATTTCATCCACAATCTGGAAACACAACATGATACCTTTCATCCAGCTATTCCCAGGTTGTGTTCAAACAAAATCAAACCAAAACAACATGGCAGAGAGATGGACGTGATTAAAACAAATCCATTCTGTATAAAATAGGGAAACATATTCCAGGACACTCATTTTTACCAGTGAATCTACAAATATATAGCACAAAGACATTTAAACCCAGGTAGCTTAAGTGACTGATGGTAAATGTCTTAGAAAATTCAAAACATTTGCTTTCCCTGTATTTTAGAACAAATGAACAAGACAACGGCCGGATGGAGGGAAAAATCAGATGCTTAAATGGCTCTAATAGAATCAATATGATAATAAACCTACATTACAATACTAACTGGTCTTTGTTTAGAAGAAAAATGTACGCCGGTTCCTCTCTGCATGAATGTGTCCAAAATTTAAAAGAAAGAAATAAATACTAGAGAGTTGTTGTACTGTCTTTATGTGAGACTGACGGGGTGAATAACCTGACTGTAGCATTAAATATGTGTATTAGGTTTACTAGTACACACCCACGCTACAGCATGGGTGTGTACTATTGTTGTGGGATAAAAATGTTATAAGAACCTAAGATGCCAATTCCAAAAGGTAGAAAGGTACAAAGAAGCAAACGCACACACAGACAACGATTACATGTATTAAACTACGATGTCCAATGATCTTTGAAGGCTATTTTAATCATCTTGAATCGACTTTGGACTGGGGAACATGGAACATATACTCACTAGCCAGTCGGTGCATGTGTTTAACTGCTCATCAACACAAATGTCAAATCAGCTAACCACATGGCAACAACTCATTGGATTTAGACATAGTTAGGAACAAAGGTGATTTAAGTGACTTTGAAAGTGGCATCGATGCTGGAGCCAAATGGGCTGATGTACTGTGATTTTTCCCAAACAGCTGTCTCTAGGGTTTACAGAGAATGGCCCGGAAAAGAGGAAGTATCCGGTGAGCAGCTCTATCCTTCCTCAATTTCACCAAATGAAAAGGTGTAAAAATCTTTATAGTAGTTTGTTAAATGCCGACGTGCATGAACTCTTTAGAGTTTGTCCTGTTGTCTTTATTTTTGTTAAACATGAGAACTACACAAACTGCTCCATTTCTCTTTGATGACTGTAAAGCCTGACATTTTTATTCTTCATTTTTATTACCATTATTGTTACTGTTTATTTGTGTGTAAAAACAATACATTTAAAATTCAATAAAAAATGTTCAAAAGAAACCATTTATTGCTGTGATTTTTCAAATCACAGCGAAACTAAATGACACTGAATTGTAGCCAAATTAATACCATTAAGCCAATACTGCTGTTCTTGTTATTCCCCCACCTGCCATTATTCCACAATTGGCCAATCAAATTCAAAAGGTTAATTATAATAACTGAGACAATAACAAGTTTAGACATTAATTAGATGATAAATGGAGGGTGCTAAAAACAATCAACTCCCAATACCCATTTAACACATTTTTCAAAAGCATCCTCACAAATTGGTCTGCAGCTACCTTTCTAACTATTATTTAATCAATAAATTGTTCGTGCTTTTGAAGCACGTTAACATATTAACGCTTTCTAAATTCAGCATAATCTTCACAAACTGGCCCTGAACAGGATTATTATTAGAGAGAGAGAAATGGAAAACAAGGAGCCATACTGAGAAAAACTGATGGGTCTTTATAGCAGTTGAAGAGCAAAAATCTTGAACATATCATCAAGGAAATGATCTTCCCTAAACCTGTCACCGTTCTATGTAAAACTGCTGTCATCACTCGCTCTGTGACAGGACATGGACATGTCCTGGAAAACATGTCCTCAACCCTCTGGAAACATGGGACTACAGAGACTACAGGAGCAGTATAAAAACAACGTCTAAAATGAGTTTGATGTTGAAAAGATGAGCACAACGACCACATTTGCACTATAAATAGCTCGTAACACAGAGGTCCTATGGACTTCACACAAGATGTCGCCTGCCGATACAACACAACCCCTTCAGTGGACCATAATTGAAAACAGGACATGCTGTATAAAAGGCTTGACTTTGTGCCGTTGGCACCCCGTGGCAATAGAGTCAGTTTTGAATTAGGTAGTAAATATGATTATCCCAAATTTCCTTAAAATATTGTGATATACTGAACAATATACTATTTTTTGTGGCAAGTAATTTCCTTTATGACGGTTATTTCCTTTCTTTTTTTATTACCTTAATTGTAACTGATGTGTGATGTGGTTTTAAGTGTAGCTGAGAACAGTTTACAGTCCAAGTTACAATATTTCGTCACGACCGATTCTAGCGGTTCTCTCAGCGGGTCTCTTATAACTGTGCACTGGATGTTAGTAGAGAGTAGAGTAGTGGAACTAGAGTAACTCCAACAAAAACGATTTCTTGTTAGAGCTGAGCTAAATTCATGGAAGATAAGAGAAGACATGAAGGTACTTTTCAAAATAACAAACATCTTATTGTCATAGTCTGTTGGTTTGACCACTGGGTTTTGGTCATTTCTAAGTGCGTTTTTCATTGTGGTTTCTCGTGTGATGGTGTTATATTTGAGTTCTGTGTAGGATTTCTGTAATGTGTTTTGAGTTCAGTCTCTGAGTTCAGTGCATGTTATTCCAGTTAGGCCTTTTGTTATGTTTTGTTTCACTCTGTCATTGACTCTTGTGTCTTGATTATGTTCAGCTGTCTTTAGTTACCTTCCTGTTTTCCTTCCCCTGATTGAGATCTCTGTGCGTTTTATCACCTTGAGTTTGTGTCTTAGTGTCTACACACCTTCCCCTGTGTTTCCATTGTTTGGATTTATTTTTACATGTTTCTAATTTTTGCATTTAGGTTGTCACATTCACAACACAACAGTTAACAACAGTTAAGGAGCTTTTGTACCTTGTTTACAGCTATTGCAGTAAAAAACTATTAATGTAAATTTGAAGCATACAGTGCAAATCTAGCAGCCAATGCTTGACTGTAACTTCACAGTAAAATTTCTTGCAGTCTGGCATTCAGGCCTGTGCTCCCACCTGTGAGGTATATTATTTTTTTATTGGTTTATAAAATTGCAATAATATAGAAGATATTTCTCTCATATGATGTGTACCTACATAGTGTTTTCCAAACAGTATGTAAATCAGTGAAAAAAAGCTAAGTCACACATCTGTTCTGTAGTGTATTGGAGAATTTTAAATAGCAATTCCCGGCATACACAACTGTATTTTTACAATATATTGCTGCAATAACATGGGCAACACAGACAAACAAATAAAAGAGGCATGCGTCCTCAGCAAAATCCTACCTGAATAAATATTAATAATATGCCCACGCTTTATCCACTCGCTGACAATAAAAAGGGCTTTTGCTCTATAATAAATAGTAATAACAAACTTTACTTCCACAGCTACAAGATGCTTCAGAGAATGTAGAAAAAATATTTAAGCTGCTAAAAATATATATTAAAAAAATACATACAGTACTAAAAAAAGTAAGAGAAGGCAAAAGTAAAACTGTAAAAATATAAATATTATAGAACATTATACAAACGCTACTGATCTAATGGTAAAAGGAAGTGTGTCTGATAGCGCCGTGGCTAAAACAGTGACTCCACAGATTCCCTCTACTTTAAGCCTAGAACCTGGAAAAGTCATTTTTCTCTTATCATTAGGGGTCTGCGGGTGGTATAAGGTGCCAGGGGTTCTGAGATATAAAGCAGCCATACTATAGAGTGATTTAAAAGTAATCAATAAAATTTTAAATTGAATTCTGTGACGAATGGTATGCCAGTGTAATTCTGCAAAGACTGGAGTGATGCGTCCACTGTGCCAAATGTTTGTGAGTAGTCTTGCTGCTGTGTTTGCTGCCAACTGTTGAAAGGAAACTGCTGTGTCATTTAGGCATGTATATGATGAGTTGCAATAATCTAGTGGGGAGAAATGAGGGGATGGATATGGTGTTCAGTAAAGTACTGGTCTGATCTTTGCAATATTTCTAATGTGTACAAAGCAGAACTGGACTGGACGTTACTCACTGACACGGAGAGGATGATGGAAAATCATGCCCAGGTTTCTGGCAGATTGCTTTTGGTTTTCAGTAATTGTCCCTCTTGGGGAGGAATACAAGTATAGTATACTCTACAAGTATAGTACTAGTATAACTAACAGATATGTACGTTATATTTGTTGCTACTAAACAGAATACGCCCAATGACCGAGCTCTGTGGGTTCCCACGTGTCATTAGGGCAGGTGATGCAGTAAAATTGTCCTCAGTGACTCTGAATGCTCTGATGAGCAGGGTGAAAACCATTTGAGTGCCCTTCTACCTTAGCCTAACTCATTTCTAACTGTTGAAGGGAACGATATGGTGTACTGTATCAAATGCTGTAATACTTGATCAAATACTGTATCAAATGCTGTAATTGGGTCTAGTAAACTAAGAGCAGTCGAATTACAGGAGTATATGCTTACGCTTACACGCTTTAAAAATGTATTCACGATGCAAAGTAAAGCCGTTTCTATACTGAATGTACTGTATAAGGTAGTATTTTGTGTTCATCATCAGAAATTAAAGACACATTTAATGGAATTTAAATTTAATAAACTACCAAATGTTCTTCTGCATATTCATATTAATATTATTATTATGGTCATATGTTGTTGTCTTAGCTCTACTGAGATGCATAAAGACACAAAAATAAATCATCTGTTTTTTTTCCAACTATTTTTTTTATCGTCTTCTATTACCTGATAGTGATGCAAAAGACTGTAACTGATTGTTGATTCGTATATTTAAACAAATATATGATATGTTTACAGGTTTTGAGGTTTTCTGGAGAAACTAAAGAAACAAAGAAATCTTTAAAATGTTGCGTAAAATCTTAAAATAAGAACAAAAATGTAATGATTTAGTAGTTTTCCTCACTGTTTACACCTAAGCTTACATTTAACAATTTCCTCTGAATGATAATTACTGAAGATGAGTTGGGAATAATAACTGTTTGAGAAATGTTCAGTTTTTAATTGAATTTCAACAGCTACATTTTTTTCTACACCTAACTGTCTCAGGACGCTAATGAGCTCATACTCAGACTGAAATCCTTGGAAAGGTAGCCAATACAGGGAGCCTGGCAACTGAGCGCTGCAGGAGCTCTTCTGCTAAACCGGAGAGTCTTTAATGAATAAAAACTATAAGACTGTAAAAGCCACAGACAGGGAACACTGACAATTGCAACCCAGCACGATGTGTTGTGTGCATTTCCCCTCATACCTGTTTTATTCCAAAAAGATAACTGGCCAATAGATCATTGAGCGTTATTTTTTTAAGCCACTAGGGAACGTGATTTACTAAAGTTGTGATGAATTACTTCAAAGACAACCTTTTGGGTTAATTAAGAGAAAAAAAACACCCCTGTCAGTTTTAAGAATTTGACCAAAGACTATAAATAACTGACATTACAAACTCTGCAGGTCTGACAGATGATTCATTATTATAGGCAGACATTCTGTTTTAATTAGAGCAAGTATTAATGTCATATCCAGTTTTCAAAGCTCTTATTTGTCTTAAACCACTTATACAGTGAAGAATGTATAACATCAACTTAACAAATAATCTAAGGTTATCCAATTTATAACTGGCCAATTCCCGCTTTAAAGTCATCTCTTTGGGTACTGCTGCAAGGGTTCGTTTGAACTTGTGTATGTGTGACCGATCAGTCTCCTCCTACAAACCCTTAACCTTTCAAGCTAAAAGTCTTTTTGGAGATGGCACAAAGTCCTGTGTGCTGTGGATGAGTATACAATGCTAAAAAAAATATCAGGAAAAAATAGTGCGCTTAAGTAATTCTCTTGATTTCATGCACCACCTCCAGCTTTGGAAACTATGGCCTCTTTGAAAAAAAGCTGGTAATTGATCTCTGGGTTTTATCCGAGGACCCAGCTCTCATCGGCACCCACCGAGTCAAAACGGGAATTCCACGACACGAACTGTGCACTTGAAAAAGCTTGAAGGGAAGGTCAGTAAAATTTAAATCAGGCATTATTTTTGACTTTTAGGGGCAGAGTGGCAAAACTCGGTGATCACATATTGTAAACAGATCTCAGTCCAAGCTGTTAGGCAATTTTTGGTCCCTCTATAGCTCAGAGGATGAGAGGTTACACACTTAAACTTAAAAAGACATGTCAGTGACACGTCACACATGCCAAAAACTCACAAGACAGAGTCTCACAGAGAGAAAAAAATAATTCACGTAACCTTGAAAAGTTTTAACCATTGACATCCGGGGGGGGGGGGGTAAGCACAGAGTGGCTACATCGAGTGGCTAGTCACATTGAGCAATCTGTAAAATTACTTCTGGGCTTTGTGCTCTCATCTGCACATTTAAGCCTGAGTGCTGCTATGGCAGCTTAATCTTGATTTAGTCAATCTCTCTGACCTCTTTCTCTCAGCCCTCGTCCTGCCGAGGGGACCTGAGGCTCAACACTTCCAGAGAGACGTGTTAGACAAGGATAGAGAGACAGCCAGTATACATTTCTTGGGGATCATGAAATTAGATTGTCAGATGACCCAATGCACTGCACACTCCTTAGTGCCTTCAGAAGGCAGAAGTTACTGTCAGTGTCAATGATGCCCTGTGCATAGCAGAAATAGTGAATACTCTGGTGAGCAAGACAAAAATCAAGCTGTGCTTTTGGTTTATCTTAAACATTTTATGCAAATTCCTGCTGCCAGCAGAATAATACCATCCAACAGATGGCCCATCACCGTCGTGAAGGGTTCCAGATGTGACTTTAAGGTGCCTGTAACAGTTGCATATCTCATTCCCATGGTATGCAAAGTAGTGCTGACTTTGTAGCACCAAACATGACCACCGTGATGATGTCATATTAATGCAGTACAAGCAAACCTGCAGAACCAGTTCATAGCAATAAAAACATACCACGCAAATCTGATTTTTCAGCAGCCGTGACTTCATCACATTTAATTTCGGTCATCGCAAAATTAAGTGTGAGAACTTCTAGAGAAAAGTTAGCAGTGGCGCTAGATATTCTTCGATGTGGCATTTTTAACACAATCATATTTATCAATAATGATCAAATAAATTTGTTTTCATTAAAGATTTAATTTAATCATCTGTTTGTTGTGTGATATTGTCGAGTCAAATTTGGCAAACCAAGTGCATTTTAGATTGTGGATTGGCTGCAGCTTCAGGTACACAACTGCGACAAGCTTTACTGTTGGCTACTACTCACACAGTATGTGTACAACACAGTATGTGTGGTAACCGTAAGATTGCAATCAATTGTACTCACCTAATCCATATGTGCATCCGAGACAGCAGGAGCAGAAAAGAAAAAAGGAAAAATGAAGACAATTATTAGTGAAGTGTTCAAACACTTTAACCTCAAACAAAATAATCGCCTTTAAAGTTCTCTCTAAACAGCAATAATGGCGTGGTTTGTTTGATCGCCACGTACGAAGATGCAAAAACACTTCAGCACGTATCTAACAAGGAGTGCGTGCAGGTACGTCTACGTGATTTATATCGTATTAATCTAAAACAAAACGTCGCGTTCAACAATCTCAGCAGTAATTTCAAATAATTATTTGAGGATAAATGAGTTTATATTAACACCATTGTGGTTATTTTCACATAAGTTATGGAATCACGGTTCACAACAAGACCTTGTAGAAAATGACACCAGGATTTGTGGACATGTGTTTGTTGTTTGTAAAGAATGTCATAATGAAGTCGAATGAATTACCATGTGATTTTCTAACAGCTGCTAAATGCTTTTATTACAGTTATCAGTGTTCAATTTAAAGAGTCATGTCAAGTCGAGTCATGTCAGACTTCAGGAGACGGCTGATGATTTATTACAAATACCAAATACTACGCCCACTTTCACTACTGCTGCCTGTACTTCATAAAAGAGCATACACTTTAAATAATATTATTAATACATTTTAAATTGGTAAATAATGAAACTTTATTGTGTATTTTATTGTTAGGCAATGAACTGATGATAGAATGATAATATTGTCAATCACTCAGAAGATTATAATGTCTGTCTTTTAGTAATTAGTGAAACAAAAGATAACCATGTTATGAACTGTATACTGCATTGCATCATATAACTGATATGAGAGAATTACAATTACATACTGATGGCAGTTATTACCAAAC
>VOQK01005975.1:116415-129888 GCA_015052645.1 Benitochromis conjunctus
ATGGCCACGGCCAGCTGCATTTCTGGCTTGAGGTGAGGAGAAAGAGGATGGGTGAAGATAAAGATATACATGTACAAATGTTAAATGGCCATATTTAGCGTAAAAGAGCTATATGTGATCTTTGAATTAAAAGTAACATACGGTGTACTACATAAGTGGACGGTCTCCATCCATATACACAAACATAATCAGGAAGATATACTTTTATAGAATGCATCTAATTGCTGGGAGACATAATTATATACTAGTGAATGTATATTTGATATATATATATAGCTTCTCTTTTTCTATTAAATAACCTAAAAAATTACTTACTCTATCTTTAAAGCTGTAAAGTAAAAAGACAGACTTATAGGCACTCATGTATGCAAGGTTATTTAAAAGGTTATCTCCTTGGTAACACTGACTTAGTCTCAAACTGCAAACCAGACTGTAAGAAGAATAGCCCAAAACACCTGATATCATGTCAGATGCTGGTTCCATCAAAAGCAAACGGGTGTCACAGATTATGACTTCAGTTTTTCCGTCTCTCTCCTCTCTGCAAGTATACTCAGCACACCTGAGCACAGAAACAAGTTGGAAAAAATAAAAATCAATGAAGTATACACAATCTCCAAGGATGAACACGCTCCCGCCTTTGTATTTCCGCCGTCTCCCCCACAGTGTTGATCTCCTGACTCCTGATTTTCTACTGATCTGTGTATCTTTAGCGCGATCTCAGACAACTCAAATCAGCTTACTGGGAGTCCTAAAGGGAAATACTTTCAGATATAGTTGTGAATGGAAGAAATTAACAATGCTTCAACGTTCCACGTTTTCAACAAGAAAGCAAAATCCTCCAATATGCTCTTTAAAAATAAACCACTCAGAAGCTCATAGAGGCCTGCAATGATAAAGAAAGCGCACAATTCAACACGATTAGCCATTCACGTCTCACAGTAGTAAGCACTCATAATACTTTGAACAGAGTTGCACGAAAAGTAAACAATAACATGTTTTCTTCTATTTTTTTCCCCTTTTTTATGCATTTTCTGGAACAAAATTTGTTTTAACTTGTTTATAAAGATGTTCCCAGTAGTTATTTCAAAATGAAAAGCTTAATTAATAAATAATCTCATTTATTTCTTATGTCCATAAAACTAAAGTGTAGAATGGAGAGAGAAAAGAAAAAACAGACACAATGACTGTTCAGCAAGAATAAAGAAGCAGTGTCTAAACTTTGTTCAACTAACATTCTCCAGAGGCGAAAGGCAAAGATAAGTCCTCCTGCACTGGAAATGTTTCAACTTTTAACTAAAGTCGTGGTTATTCCCTGCAGTCTTGACTTAATGAATGTACAGACAGGATTACAAAGATGATGGTGTGCAAGAATAAAAGACAATCTGGACTTCATGATAAACGACCAACTATACGCTCTTTGAATGCCTGGTGGTAAAATTTAAAAAAATAAATTGAGTTTGCCCCTTTAGGTAAAATATATTAAATCTCCTTGCCTTCAACTTCTCATAACACAATGTTATTTGCCTTTGTCGCTTTATTTTATAGATCCTACACGGTATTTATCCTGAAACTTTCGTAATTATTTCTGTTAAGAAATAATTTTCCTGTTTCCAAGAAGCACATCTGGTTTGATCTTGGCGAGTTTTCATGTTTTCCCTATGGCTGTGTGGGTTTCCCTCTTGTACTCCAGCTTCCTCTGACAGTCCAAAGACATGCATGTTAGAGTCATTTTTGATTCTTGATCTACCACAGATGCAGATGTATGAGTGTATAGCTGTCTGGCTCTCTGTGTTAGCTCTGTGATGGACTGGCAAACTTGTCCAAGATGCACCACCTCTCACCTGAATGTCAGCAGGGTTCAGCCCTCCCCCACAACCCCACGTTGGATAAGCAATTACAGAAAATGAAGGACAACCCAGCTTTAATGGTAAATTGCAAACAACCAACTCAACTTAACATGTTTTTTTTTAAATTACACCACTGAAAATGTCTTTACAAAAAGATCCATTTCCAATTAGACTGTCAGAAAGACTGGAAACGTCTTGATTCTTAGTTGCACGAGAAATATGCGGCACTGATGGACTCAGATTCACAGATTAGGGCTGAAGGAACCGAAAGGAAACTATCATCATAATTCAGAAGCAAAACCGGTCAATAGATTTTTAAATAAGAAGGAATTTATCTTTGTGAGGGTCAAAAAGCCCATAATTTTGCAAAAAACCAAAACATGTTAACAGCCAAACGATAAATAGATAAATGTGTGAGGACAGGCACTTGGTATATCTTCGCCAAATCAGGCATGCCAGTCAAAAAGCATGAGATTTCCACACAGGATCACATTGCTGTTGCAGTTGTACGGTGTCAGTGGAAACTACACTTCTGTTGGGCAAAGACAAAAGAAGAAGAGAGGGGGAAGGCATGTGGAAGAGACATGGACCCGGAAGGCAGGAGGAAGACCACAGAGAAAGTTTATGGATGTAATAAAGGAGAGTTAGTGTATCAGAAGAGGATGCAAGGGAAAATGGAGGCAGGTGATCCACTGTGGCGAGCCCTAAAGCGAGCAAAAGAAGACGATTATAACAACAGAAAAAAGGATTCTGGTCTCTATAGACATCTTTCAGCTTGATAACAACTCCAAGGTCTGAATTTTTTCATAAATCAGCCATTTATATACCAGTAAGGCTAAAACATATGGGCATGGCCACTTTGACAAGTGTGCCAGTTCAAGCAGTTGTTGCTGATCACTGTACCGTCAAAAACCCTCTGAAGAGTCCAGAAACCAGTGGATAACATCTCTATTGCTACAGTTTTAACCTGTGACAAACTCTAACGGACGCGGTCTTTAAACACAATTTGTCCATTTTTGTTGTTTGTTTTTAATTCCCATAGCTGTAGGAACTTAAATTGGCTCTACAATTAGTCACAAATCACACAACCATTTCTTTCTAATTAAGGAAATTATGAGGAGAGTTCCTAGAAAATTATCTGGAGATCTATAATAATAATAATTAAAAAAAACAAAAAAAACCTCCTAAATTACAATTTCCTTTATTTTTCAGTGGTGCACTTGAGACCTTGTATTATCCTTTTTTATTAAAGAAAAAAGAAAATCACCGCTTGGATTTGTCTCCAAATATATGGGAGAGTTTAGTCAGAGTACCTTATAAAGACAAAGACTACATGGAGCAGTAAAAAACAAACAAAAAAACCTTGGATGTGACTTTGAAATATTAAGGCAACATGAGAAATCCTTAAAGCTGCCACTTGATAAATCCCATCATGCGTTTCACAGAGAATTACGGACCTGTGGGAGGTAATTAAAACTGACAGCCACAAATCATGGAGCACCAATTAGTAGTTAATAAACACCAAAAGATCATCAATATCCATGTGTGTGTACGGAGATCTCTCTAACCGAATGCAGTGATTATTGATCCATTTTCCTCTTTTCACTGTTTAAGTTTCATCCGTACATTTGTATTCATTTTATAATCTCCTTAGCACTCTGTAACTGCATAAATAGGTTTACACGGCATAAATAAATACGTGTCATTTAAAAGAGTAGCTCCTGTAATCACTGAGGATGCATTTTCAGCTAGCATTTTTATCAGAATTTGTGGCAGTCCAAGATCTGAAACATCATATTTCCCCCCCTAAAATGTGAACAATGCACATAAATGATGTGACAACCTGCCATCATTCACCCTGTGGGAGCTGTGCATCTCTGCTGTTGACACAGAACACAAAACCTAGAGGAAAAAAGGTTCCCAGCAAAGTCAAGTCCCAATGCTATCAATGCTTCTGGCACATGGTCCCATCTGGAAACATCGACAACCCACCCAAAATGTGAATACTTGAATACACAAAAAATACTTCTGCAAAAGTCCTTGCCAAACAGCAGTCGAGCCTGGCTTTTGGTCAGGAAACCACTTCCACTTTCATGTCTAAACAGCGTCAGCGGGGTTTGTTATTCCTGCGCTGGCCAAATGGGCCAACTGATTAGTAGCCAGCTGCGAAGATGGGATTTTGATTTTCAGACCACATATTGGTTATTATCCTCAGAATCCATATGTGTCTGGGGAAAAAAAAAGAGACAAAAAATGTAGGCAGCAGACGACTCAAAGGGAGTGCCGCAGATGAATATGCTCATCCAGAACGTCAGCTGTGAAATGTCCAGGATCTGCCCATGTGTAATCAGTGTCTGCTCGTTTCCTCACTTGCATCTTATCCGTTTATTTTCTGTGTAGGACAGGAAGGAGAGATGATGTGATGAGGAGAATTAAAGAAGCACTTTTATTCAATTGAGACTTAACTTTCTGATGACAGCAGAAGAGAGAGATTAATGATTGCTACCAAGGATGGCCTCCTGTATCCTTGTTCAAGTGTCATTCAAGCCTGGAGGTTGCCTGAAGGAGACTTGAGCATGTCCTTGACCCTCTCTCCTCTCTGAACAGCAGTAGGGGGATTGAGCCATCCACTCCAGTCTGCCATCGCTGGAGTGGTTTCAAGGTTACATAAGGAGAAGAGGTTGTGAATTAAGGTCATGAGAAATGTACAGCATCTGTGGGCGGGAAGTTAGTGAGAGATCACCAAGAAAGGGGATTATGGGAGGAATATCCGAGATAGTACAAGGTCACGTAAACAATTCGGCAGGCCATAAGATGTGCGCTATACAGGATTTCCTCAAGGAAACTGGCTGACAGACATGGTTAAACCAGCCGTTTAACTGAAACTTCACGTCTAAAGCCAAGACCGAATCCATGAGGCAAACATCCACCGACACGAGACGGAGATGTGCTGCGACACCCTTGTTATTTGATTGTATGATCACATTTACTTGATGTGATCATTCATTATTCTTGCTGGGCTCAGACACATCATAGTAAAACTCCCAAATAGCTCTCTTCTACTTCCTGAAGATTCCTATCAAGGTGCACCGACGACCACATGGAATTTTATGGCATTTGTTGTTTTTTCTTAATTGCACAAAAATGATCAGTTGTTAGTTTACAGCACCATTTTTTGTACATTCCCATACATTTGTCATAAAGGAAAGGAGCTCAATTGATTTGAGCAGTTGCCAGGTGGTGGGATTACTATAAGCCCATGACACATCTAAGGCCCTGACTGACAGGGAGACGAGGGGGAAACCAATCACTATCTTGTGTAGAGCAAATCACAACTAAGCAGTGCAAATGATCCCTACCAAAGTGCTTGCACAGTCCACTCCAGCCATCATTGTGTGAGAGGTAGACTATATATACCTTGGACAGATCAGTCTACTGCAAAGTTACAGGGCCACATTCACATCTACAACCCATTTAGGATCACCAGTTAAGCAAACGTGGACATCTTTGGAGTGTGGGAGGAAGCCAGAGTACCTCCAGGGAACCCACAGCCATAGAGTGAACATGCCTTGAAATTCTGCCTTTCCCTAAAATTGCCAGCAAACCTCTGTGTTAATGATATGCCTTTAATCCACCAAAAATAGAGCACATTTTAAAAACCATCTATAGTGCTCTATAAATTCACTGAATTGACTTATATTTCATTAAATAGGACGCATGTGCTCATGGATGCGTTTGCGTTCAAAGCCCTGAGGCTCTGAAACGACCTGCCCAAGGAAATCAGGTTGGATGAGTCAGTACTGCAACATCGTTCAAATCTTCTCTTAAAGCACATGCTTAGCTTATCCTGGTTTAATGTCAGTCGTCTTACGTTAATGAAATTTTGCAAGGTTTTTCCGTCCCCCAGCAGCGGCATTACAATTATTGTGTCAGGAAACACATTTTTTTATTCCTTTCGAAAAATCCTATACCCTACGCACACCGCACGGCCAAACTGGGTGGAAGATGAAAGCTCAAGAAGAGCTGTGAATGATATTGCTAAGCTGCCGTCTGAAATCAAAGCTCCTAAATCAGAAAATTGATGCCATGAAGATTTAAAATCTGGAGCGTCTCTACAAGGAGTGTGTCGGGACAGATGGTTAATCAAACAGTCAGAACTCCCGAAGAGATTTCCAGCGGAGGCATATACACTTTCAAATTATTTGGCTATTAGCATTTAGCAAATAATTAAACAAATTCACTCAGTGGTGATTGCGCGCGATGGCGCAGCTGGCTTCAAACTGTTTGTTCTCTCTGCGTCTGGCTCAGTCCACGAACTGACTGTTGGTGCGACTGTTGTCAAACATGCGAGCGTCATTTGGGAATTCATAAGTGGAGCATCACTTCCCTTTAATCCTCATTAAAAGCGTGGCAGCCGTGATGAGTTCACTTGGTCATTTCACCCAGAATGCACATTATGCTTGAGTAGCAGGCGCGTGTCTGATATTTTTTGAACAAAACGGGGACTATTGTAGCACGATGAAAAATGACTTCCTCAAGCAGCACTGAATGTCATGCTGCAATTCTCCGGCAGTTTTGCTCTCACAGTTTGCACCTTGTTTGATTTCCCAGGGGGGCTGAGTGCTTGTTTCGGGAAGCTGGGGCTCCCATCATTCATTCGGGATCATGCTGTCAGATATCTACACATCTAAACGCAACAATATGGTGGACTTATATGGTTGACTGTTGTTGCTCAGTTGGATTTTGAAAAAAAAAATCAAAAATAAATAAAATTTCCTTCCCCTGCCTTTGCACAACAGCAAAGTGAAACTATAGTGTATTTTTCTTGTGGAGGAAGAAGTGCGATGTATGAGTAAATATTTTATTCTCTCAAAGAGAAAATGCATTTCCGTTTGATTACGCGCAACATCTTTATTTAAATGTTGCAGGTTATGTTTGACTTTTTGGTCTGAACATTGAAAATTTTGCCTTTTAGACATAAAACAGAATTTCAGTTCAAGTCTTCAGAAACTCCTGTGGAAAAGAAGCATCTTCCCACAGTTCTCAATTAGATTAAGTGATTAACAGAAAAGACTAAAATCTGTGAGCATATTTCATGCTCCCACATGCACCATCAGGTCAGCAGGGTGGCGTGGTGGTTAGCAGTCATCTCACAGCAAGAAGGCCCTTGGTTACAATCTGCCTGTCAGCTGGGGGTTGGAGTTTGCATGCTCTCTGTAGTCCTGAGAGCTTGAAAAAGAAAAGGGGGGGGGGGGAAATATCCAGGAAGAAGCTTCTTCAGCTCTAAAAACAAAAGTTAGAGAGTCCCAAGTATTTAACCTCTAGTGGGAGTTGTCCCATTTGGAGATGGTCATTAGCCCACTGTTGGTCATGCGAGTCCATGACCGACCCATTGGCAAACAGAGGTGGTGACTTACACCAGCTATAATCCCATTGTAGAAAGGGGGTCATTCAACCCCCTTTCAGACATTGCCCAAGATGACCTCAACAGGATGGGGTTAACCCCCTTAACCCACAGTGAGTTGCATGATCCACACCTTTATTCACACATTGGCTCATGTGATGACTCACACAATCAATAGTGAGCCCACGCACGCACGCACGCACGCACGCACGCACGCACGCACACCTACCTAAAGGGGTTTTATATTGTAAGGTAAAGACCCTACAATGGGTGACTGAGAATGGATACAGGCATGTTTGCCCCAGGTTGTCTGGTTTTGTCCCACAGTCCAAAGGCATCCTTGTTGGCTTAACTGGTGTTTCTAAATTGGCCGTAGGTTATCTGCCACTCCGAGTTACCCCTGTGACTGACTGGGTGTACTCTGCCTTTCACCCAAATGACAGCTGGGATAGACTCCAGCCCAACCATGACCCTAAATTGGATGGGGGGGAAGAAAACGGATGGATGGACATGCACCTTCCAACACAAAATGCGATTAGATAGTGATACATAGTTTAACCAGACTTTGTGATTACTGTATGTCAACACATATTTTCATTTATATTTCTTAACCGTTTCAGCCAGTAAGAATAAATCCATACACACCACTGACAACTTACAACATCTCCAACAGCGAGAGGTCAGGGCTGAACAGACAGCTGACAGCAGCGCTTTGGCAGTAATTAATTACCAAGCCCCAGAAAGCACAGTGGGATGTTACCTCATACAGGATTCAGGGTGTGAATACACCATACCCATCAGGCTTTAACAATCAGTGGGGGTCATTCATGATATCTCCTCTCTACCTGCTCTCTGCCAAATTGTAGAGACTGAAAACCCAGTTTGAAACAGTGAGCAGCAGTGTAAGTATATGCTGAAGGTCTACATAGACTCATAGAAACCTACAGTGACATCACGAGTAACTTTAAGTTCCAATCTAGCTGGATATGTTATCCACTCCTATTTTACTGCTTGTCCGGTAAATAAGCAATTTCAACTAAACACTGGTAGAAGGATGAAACCACACAAGGTACCAGAACAGTCTCCTAAAAATCAATAATTGAACTACTTGTAACCTCAAAACACAAAACGCACAGTTTGTCCTCCAAAATAATCAATGTCTTTGGTGTAGAGAGAGCAGAAAATGTATTTCCAAATGGCAGAAAAAGAAGAAGAAGAAGAAAAAAAAAATGGGGGAGGAGGACTGTGGCCTCCTCCTTGCAAAGAGGAAGCATAGATGTGGACATTTCATTTGCTTGAATAGCGAACGGTGGTGTCAAAGAAGCATGGCATAGAACATATGCCGTGGCAGTCCCCTTGGGCCAATCAGCACATCTCGGAAAGGCATTCGTGTGCAACAGACAGAAAGCCAGATGAATGAACGGACAGACGACAGCAGGGCAGATAGGGTTCAGTTCATACCCAGCCCAGTTTCTCTGGGGGATCAAAAGTGCAACAGTTTCATCTGTTTCAGAGCTCAGCCACACATATAAGTTTCATATTCAGAGGACATGGTTTATATCAGTACCATCAGTCTGTAGTAGCCAAACTACACACCATCAAAAAAAACAAAAAAACAATAATAATAAAACTTGTTTTGACACTCAAATATCAATTAAGTATAATGTCTGAAAGAAATAATTTAAAAACTGAACTGGAGTCACAAGCCAGACTTTTCTGTCATACAACAAATTTGGATAATTTAAAATATAAGGCTGATAAACACAACCCTTTTTAAAATCACCACATAATGGATTTCCAGGAATGCTTTCTCTCACTTTTTGCAAAGTGGTAATCAGGGGCGTCACTAAAAGGGGGCCCGACCCCCAATGAATGTCTATGGAAAGAGGAAGCTCTGTCACAAATTAGGCTCATAATAACTAACATTTCAACTTTAAGTGGTTTAATTTGATATTTTCTAAATAAAAAGGGTCACCTCTGAAATGTCATCGAGATATTTGATAAAGTCAGATGAAGGACACTTTAATCATCAGGTCTGACTTACCAGAGTGCACAGCAATATAACAAGTGGTTACCTAGCTGAAAAACTAGCAAGTATGGCTAACATACCTTGTATAGCTCAAAAAACATGCAGAAATTAGGACTTCTGCACTAGTCCTTCATTCTTCAGTACTTAATGGACTTTTCGATGCTCAATCTTTCTCACCATCTTTGTCCAAAAGGAAGGAGGCAAAGGTCAACAATGTACAGAGTGGAACTCTTAATTAAATTAGAAAATAAAATGTTCTTGGCCAATGCATTCATTCAATCACCCACAGACTTCCTGCCATGGCGATGCCACAAATTTGACAGACATCCCAAAAAGTTGATTGTGTTCATCTGGACGTTTTCAGTGGGAGAAACGTTTCGTCACTCATCCAGGTGGCTTCTTCAGTCTCAGCTGACTGCAGGTTTCCAACCTTATAAACAGTTCATTTGTATAATGACTGAAACTAGCACCACTGAAGGAACAATGGGCTGTGAGGTCAGTTCCTTGATCATTAATATGCAAATTCTCATGACCATTGTGTGAGTGATGAAACGTTTCTCCCACTGAAAACGCTACGACCAGATGAACAGACTCAACCTATTGGGATTTACTTACCTGGATGATTGAGCATGCATCAGGAGACTTTTTGACAAACAGCATCTTGATTCTTTCATTGGGATTGTTGATCACAAGCTGTATGCGGACCTGACCGCGCCACCCAGAGACACATGGTACTCTCACACACTAACACCTCCTCAGTCCCAAAGCAAAACAAGTTTTAAATTGTCTTTGTAGACACAAACAAAAACCATCATCTTTTTACTTGGCAACATCTGAAATCATAAGTTTGGCATTATTTGAGTGAAGTTAGCTTTCTATCACCAGTTTTATCGCCAGTGAAGATCATCAACATGCAGCACATCATTATAATGAAATCTAGCTTGGCTAAACTTTCTAAACCATCACTGGATGGTGACTGACCCACAGTGCAGTGTCCTATCTACATTAAAGAAGAAATAAATAAAGGGGGGGAAAAAACCCAGAAGATAAGGTTTTTGCTCCGGACAGCTGGGTTTAATGTCTAATTAGTGGAATGCACCCCCTAATCCGTCAGCAACATAACCCAGCAGTTTGGCAATCATCATAGTGATTCTGGAGGTGGATTGATTTCAGCATCTGGAGGCAGCTGCAGGGACAGCTGATTGGGTTAATAAGAAACACACTGATTATAATGAATGGGTGGGAACCAGAAGAGGAGTGATGGTTTACTGGACTGCTTAGCAGAAAAATAAAAATAAGCCACCTTGGAGGGCTTTTTTTCTGGGGTGAAATGGAAAGAGAAGTGAAGGAACCACGGATCATGGTAATAGGGCTTGAATTTCATGCTCAACTTTAACTTTGTACTATGATAAATAAGAACATGATTAGTGAAATTAAGAGGGAGTTCATTTACCAGAATAACTGATAAACATAATAACCATATGATCTCTGTCCTACTATAGGTTATCCTATAGTCCATAACTGGCGTATTCGATTAGAAAGCATTTTACAAGTTAAGGTCGTAAATTACGCAGCTTCTCCAGCAAAGATGGTGTCGAAATTTAATTCTAAATTAATATGAGAAAAGCCGGAGCATGACACAAACACTTTCAGAAAGTGGAAAATGCCAGAACGTGGCTGGAATTAAAATAAAGCCAGATGTCCGCGGCTCTTTTTTTCTAGTGAAACACGCAGTTTAAATAATTGCACAAGAAAGTGAAATGTTCATTCTGCTGCACTTAGACGTGCCATTTATGAACAACATTGGCAAGCACAGGACTTGAGGACCTGTAAATTTATCTGCTCCTTTAAGGCTTTTATCTACTCTCTGTAAAAGCTGTATATCCACCAGCCTCTTCATTAGGTACCCCAGCCTGTTCAACTGATCACAATGCAAGTATCTAATCAAAAGAAAGAAATTCACCGCTTTTAGACAGGCGCAAGGCAACCTAAAGTTCAAACTATGGTGACTTAAGTGACTTTTAATGTCCATCCCACTCCATGGTACTGAAAATGGTGTTGAATATGTTAGCCTAGTACTAGCATTTACTTTACTAAGCCTGTTGGGTGCTTGGATTCATTCAGCACTTTTATAGGTAAACAGTAACCAAGACAAACTTTTAATTAAAAGACTATTCAGAGCCAGCCAACCACTTATATACTGGGCCAACATATTCTGTGTTCACAGGCAGGAGGCCAGCGTTGGCTTAACATGATAATGGTTGGCTATATAAGTAAAACAGCACAGACTCCTCAACCAGCCAGTGCTGGCTCATCTTTGCCTCTCTGCTCAGCTAATGCAGTCAAGTCTTTGTACCACCTGCCCAGAGAATGCAGATGAACCTTAACTTTCCTACTAATTATAGGATAGTAAGCAATTTGCCTGTTTTTTCTTCTCAAGTGAAATAATATGCAAATAAACACAGGCACAAGTAGATAAAATCATTACACGGCTTTAACTTAGGCCATTAAAAACTGCTCTACATGCCTATAATGGTTTTTTATAATGGTTTTCACTTTTTTCCCCTCCACATCAGTGTGATGCAAAGCAAAGCTTCGCTATGCAATAAAATGGATTTCAAGTATTTCAAAATTAGAGTAATGAAGTCTATGTAAAACTTTTAATTGTGTGTGCCGTTATCTGCCACTGATAGACTTGTGCATTTGGGCCAAACTCTCCTCCCTCGCGTCCTCAGAGATCTCTATGACTAATTCATTATTCTAAGCCTCTTTAAGGTTGGCACTCAAAAGCTGTGTGATCACCGACAGCAGATACAAAGAATTTGGAACTTTATTATTCTTACTCCAATTTGCTCTGGATTTACCAATCAGTTTTCCCCCCACTGTGAGAAAATTACACGTGCCTCACTGAGTAATTTAATGTGAAAAACAAACACTGGCACTCTTAAACGCTTACAGCTAATGCAGTGCTAAATTGAACCTTTTCAGCCTCCACCTTATCCAAAGCCAAGCACACACTGGATTGGGAGTGTTGGGAGCTGACTCAACGTCATCCCCATTCCAGTCATTTTTATAAAATGATGAGAATTTTTTTTAGTTTGCCAGAATTGTTCAAGTAATTTACCCTCATCACATTATATATTGTGTTTTTTTCCCCTTTAAAAAAATAAAATAAAATCGTCTTTTTCTAATTAATTACAAACCAAACAGACCTCTGTGTTCTGATATTCAAAGGGGATATAACATTTCCCTGCTCCACAGGCGCAAAACAAGTATTATCTATGAGAGCTTGGTAGGGCTTTAATCAATGCCAATGACTCAGTGATTATTTGGCACGCAGCTGAGATTTTAAGCTTCCTATTTTTGGAAGAAAAACACCTCACCCACTGGAGTTTTTTTTTCCCCCAAAGAAATTTCCAACTTCACCTGGTGGAACAAGTGTTCTTCTTCCATGAGTTCACCCAAACGACTGTTAACCGCTCAATAAAGTCAGTCAACAGTTTGAATAAAATGGCCATAAAGGCTGAGTTCAAGGCTAACTCAATTCTTTTGTTTATATCGCAGAAACTCACAACAATGGTTACCTCGGGGTGTGGTTACTGTAAGTCCATACAACATCATAGAAAGGATCCCAAAGATCGAATGACTAAATCAAATTCAGGAGTACGTGGTGATGATTCAAATAGTTCCTTACATTTAGGTAAGGAAGGAAAATGAGACGGCACATCGTTTCCTGACATCAGGTCTGACCATATTGTAAATACCTCATAGTACCATATTCCAACAATAGAGCAGGTCACTCTCAGAAACTCTGGGAACCCCAAATAAGCCTGCAGGCTGAAAGTACAACAGAAGATGGATCTCTGTTTTAAGATTGGGCTTAAAACGTTCCTTTTTATTAAGTTAGGACTGGATCAGGTGACCCTGAAGCATCCATTAGTTATGCAGCCATCCCCTCAGACTTCCCATGATGCACTGAGGACTTCTCACTCCCTGTCCACATTATTAACCCCATGTCTATTCTCTCTCTTTACACATTCGGATTTGTCCTGTTTGTTATCCGTGGTCCCTCCATGCTGTTCTTTGCCATCATCTCTTTTTCCCATGATAGATGGCTGCGCCTCACTGAGCCTGGTTTTACGGGAGTTCTCTTCCTGTAAGAAGGATCTTCTCCCTCGCCCATGCAAAGTGCT
>VOQK01005975.1:158629-170804 GCA_015052645.1 Benitochromis conjunctus
TGAAGTGTAGCACATAGAGGGAAAATACAGTCAAGGTTTTGTTTTGTTTTTCAGGGAAATCAAGGCTGAATGAGTCAAGCGTGTACATTTTTACCTAAAGGACAATCTCAAGAGCAGGAGTTACATGTTTTCTTTCTTCCTAAATCAGTTTCTGTTGTGCAGAAAATGATAATGCAATCAGCACATTTCAGCACTTTTTCCTCTTGTCGCTGCATACGTCTGCGTGCTTTTTGAAAACATCTAAGGAAAGAAAAAATGTGAACACACACAGATTTGTAAGATAAGTTAGAGTCACCAGGGATGTAAACAAGAGAAACAAACAGGAACAAGTCGGGTGATGACTTTGCGAGTCAGATGAAAGCACAATCACTCCCAGAGCATCGGTCCTTGTCATCATGGCGCTGCTTTTAGACCTCAGGCCATTTCAAAACAGGCTTACAGACTCGATACTGACGTCCTCGGTCCTATTTAATACTGAGCTTAGATCACCCCTAAACCAATCACGGCAGATGGCCGCCCCTCCCTGAGCCTGGTTCTGCTGGACATTTCTTCCTGTTAAAAAGGAGTTTTTTCTTCCCACTGCCACCAACTGCTTGGTCATAAGGGGTCATATGATTGTTGGGGTTTTCTCTGTATTATTGTAGGGCCTTTACCTTACTTACCTTGTATATTGTAAAGCGCCTTGGGATGACTGCTGTTGTAATTTAGTGCTATGTAAAATAAAATGAATTTGAATTGATTTTTCTGTTCTTATTGAAACAGCTGAAAACTCCATCCAACAGACATAAGATGTGCTAGAAGGTCTGTGAATGAGTTTTCCCTCTCCACGGCGTGCTTGTTTTTCCTGAGACGCAAACCTCATCATGCAGTTAGACAGATGCCATCTGGAAAAAAAAAGTCTTATCTGGCGAATTTAAGGTCTCCTACCCGCTGCGGTTGACATTTGGGAAAGTTGGGTGCAAAACTTAATAGAGTACTAGTCCTCTGTTACTGTTAGCAACCAGTTAGCTTAGCTTAGAATAAAAACTAAGTGAATACGTTTTATTGTCTGTGTTCATTCCAAGCAAAAATCTGAGTAATTTTATGGGAGGATGCATCCCTACAGCCTCTATTACATATCTGACAACTGTTATAAAGCGTCTCTTTCCAAAGCTGTGTCCACACAGGGAGCAAATCGCCTGTTGGACATCGCTTTTCAGCTGATGTTTAGCGACTAGAGGACATTCCTGCTGCCTGTCAGTCTACTGTATCGTGTATTCTCACTGGTAGTCTCTTCAAACAAATGTGATGTGAGACATGGCGCGTTTGTCTCTGTGATCAAGAATTCACTTTAGTTGTGCGGGAACTTCATTTTAAAGAGACAGGGCTGTGCCGTGGCACAGTCTGAGAACTGCGACCATACTGTAAGGCCCTCTCTACGAGGTCTCATGAAAGGAAGGAGATTTGTAATTCCAGAGAGTTAAAAGGCAAAACTGCTGGAGACTGTTCACAGGGGGCGACGCTGGCGTTTCAAAGTGCAGAGCACAAGCGCAGCATGCAGTGCAGTGCAAGACAGAGTGTGCAGCCAGCAACTGACCTGTAACACAGTGTGAAGTTTGTGTAAAGCAGGTGCTTTCACACCCAGAGCTCCTTGTGTCATTATAGCAACGTATGAGAACTGAGTTTGTATCGTGAGCTGAATGTAGATTAAATTTCTTATTATTTTAAGATGAGAGAGCCTTTACCACAGCCACAGCATGCGCTTAGAGGGCCGAATCTATATGTGCTGCACACATGAGACCGGCAATACTAAAAACAGATAATGGCCCTTAGTTTTTAGCTGTTTTGTTTTTCTTCGGCCTTTTTCTTTGCTGTAACTTTCAACACGTGATGTGCAGGCCTACTTACCAGTTTTGCAGTAAACAGCTCAGTCGCTACTAATTTGGTTTTTAATTGCCTATTTCTTATGATTTAACACATTTTCTTGACAGCACTAGATGGTATTACAGCTTTTTAATCCAGCGACAAAAAAATATAATATCAACAGCTGTCTGTGGTCCACTGAGCAGATTTGTGCTATTAAAGATGATCGTGTAAAGCGCAACATAAACGAAGGAGCTGTAAACTTGTTTTTCATTCACGCACGGAGGAATTAGTGACAATTTAATGTTTCATTTCGGGCTGCTGGAAAATATGGTTTTAATCTTACTGCAGTGAGTGGCAATAACCGAAGAACTTTATTAAAGGCCACTTATCAAGAGGTGAATCCGATGTTCGGTCACTCAGAGGAACAAAATGAAAAACTTGTGATTTTATCCACATTACAGGATGCTGATGCACACGATGGCAATGTTAGGGAGCAAGCGAGGGCAGTCGGTGAAATAAAGAGTTCAAAAAAATGAAATACATATCACTGTCTCCAATTTTGCAAAGACAATTTACTGCAAGGGAAGAGGAGTGAGCAATATTAGGAGACTCACATTGCTCAGTGAAGTAAATGGTGAAGACACTTTGAAAAAGGCGTCTCCTTTTATCCAGTTTTTAAAAGGTAAGATTATCCCACCACCACCACAGCCACTGCACTTACTTGTACCTTGACCTTGTCTCGTTTGTGACCTCAACACTACACTACTCTGTGATTAAGCCACATAAAAAGCCACATCTCTTTTACAGCATCCAGTGGCTTCAAAGGTATTTTTTTTACAGATGCCTTCCATCTGCATGGAGAGATAATGTTGTTGCCTAAAGCGAAACCAAAATTCGAGCTTGCTCCTCTTCTTCGCAGGGATAGAGTGAGAGTAAGAGACGCAGGATTCATAGCGGTAAAAGTTGTTAATCAGGCAAAAGAGCCTACTTTTTTTTCCTGCACTGTGCTTTTAACCAGCGCACTGGCTTACACATAAACGGACTCGGATGCTGCTCAGTGCAACCCATGTTTTCTAAACCTTTGTTAAGTCTGACATCATTAGCCATTTTGGGTCAAAATGCTTCAGTTCCCTAAAGCAAACAAGCACAGAGGCCAAACTGAGGGTTTAGAAAAAGTCCAGACTCTTTCAATGTCAGTAAAACGTTACAACAAAGAAATACAAGAAAAAAGGCTTTACTAAGGATGATACAGCATGAGCTGACTGAAGCATTTCTTTAAAAAAACAAACAAACCCACAAGCACTGTCTGATGTTTCTTATAGCACTGCTACAAAGTTTTGGGCGGCTAGTGAAGGTGAGCTAGTTAACTCATAATGATTCCAACAACAACAGCAACAGTTGGGCTAATACAAACTTTAGCACAGGGCAAGAAAAGACTAAAGTTGTATGTATGTATGTATGTATGTAACTTTAATGCATGTATTTTTTACATGTACCCTGCAAAACACACAATGTGGTGTTTGGAATAAATAATGATTAATCTCTAAATAAAACGCATTTATTTGAAACTACTGTATAAATGTGATTTTTATTATTAATGTCACAAATTTAAATTTGCGACATTTTTATATGTAATCTGGTATTTTTTTATTGAATTAATAAAAATAGCAGATTAATCAATAGATTTAAATGAATTAATCATTAGTTTTTTCTTAAACTTAATCAAAGTATTCAAATCCCAGCTGTGCTATATTCCCAAGTGCATCGCTTTTATTGTTTTTATATTGTATTATTTATTATTACTGCATTTTTTAATTATGAAATCATTTTTATTGTCTTTGTGTTACTTTCATTGTTGCTTGGCAGCTTTACGTGCTGTGCATCATTTTGGTTTCTGTCATGTGTAAATGTGACATGTAACTTGCATGATTTGAAAGTATAAGCACAGCCTTTGATATACAGTGCTTAACAAAATGTCCATTATCCTATTTAAGTTTTGTGCTAAGCTGACAGCAAAGTCTTTAATCACAATGATATTTTATTGCTAAAATATAATTATTGTTGTTATCCAGGAGTTTTAAAATGCACTGGAAAAAGCACATCATTATTTCTTGATTAAAAACCCAAATCGCAGTTATTTAACAGCATTCCTGAACACAAAATTGTTATTTGTTTATTGTATCCATCCATCTACAACACCTTGTTAAATATACCTTAGTAACATGATTAATGGGTATATTTTAAAGTGAAAAAGTAATGAAAGCATCTGAGATGACCCTATCCTTGACTCGAGGTTAATTATTCATATGTTGCTGTGCAGATCTCATTATTACTTACTATGAAACAGCTGTGATCCTTAGCTTCATGGACAAGCTAAAATCCTTCTCATTCTTTTCTAAAGTGTTTTAAAGACTTAACTTAAAAGCAGGCAAAGACATGCGTCGTACAAATAAATAGGATTAGAGGTCTGGAATGACAGCTGAAAGAATAAGAGATGCAGTCTGGTAAAAAGACACGAAGATGCTTGGACTACAAGTGGGTTTTTAAATCATCACTTAACAAGTGAATATTTATGGGTAAAATTGAGGATCAATAGAAGATTGTCCACCCTACCGTATATAAACAAGCCACAGATAGATAAACTTAGTTGAAAAAAGGAGCTTAATGAAAACTTACAGCATTTAAGTGCACAGAAAAAACAATTGATGTTATTAATGGTACCATGTACGCTGGGGAAAATGGGAGTTTGAAAGTTTGAAAGTAAACCAGTGACCCTGATTTGAATTCACGTTTAAAGGCCTGGATTTAGACTGGATGTAGTGAAATACGTTTCAAACGTAGTCATCTCATGATTTGGCCTTGTGTGATTGTCATTTGGTTCAGTACAAAAACCTGCTTTGAAAACTTGTTGCCTTGTGGAATTTTTTGTTTGTGTTCAACTTTTAAATGCTCGAGCTGCAGACGCTTTAAATGCTTGGTCTAAACCAAGGACACCAAGCCTGAAAATTCTTTGTGAGAGATTCTTGCAGCACAGTCGCCGTTGCTGCAAATATAAACATGCACATAGTTCCAAATTCATTTAAAAGAAAATACGTGGATATGTCACATCTAGATGTGACATATCCACGAATGACATCCTTCCAGTGCACATCGGACACCGAGGGTGAATTGTGCTCTTTTAGATATTTCAAATCCCTAAACAGGTTCTTCTAAAAATGCAAACCGCTTTTTGAATCTGCGTTATGTAAAGAACACTGATAACCGTAACAAATGTACCTCTTTTTTTTTTAAATCATTAAACCAGAATAATGTCAGTGTTCTTTATATGCAGCAGCTCGGTGCTTTCTCCATTTTTATGGAGCCTCTTTTATATAATAAATAGTTCATAGTTAGTACATCATCATCCCCAGGGCACGAACTTTGGCTCCTCTGTTAGCAGTGTCCTCATTTAACCTTCAGTGTAATCCTGTTACTATGGGATCACACTCTGGGTCAGGCTCTGCATCTGTTCACACGGTAATGTTCACATCCCACAAAACCCTTTAACCCTTTTATACTCCCAGTGCCACTAAAACGACCTCTTTATCGGGCAGAATTTTGTCTGCTTTATTTCTCTAAACACCTTTTACACAATTGTTATGGTAAACATTATTTATACATTATTGTACTTGTTTCTCCTTCTTTTTTATTTAAAAAAAAAACTTTAATCCTATCAAATCCCTTTTCATTCACGCATATACCTTGGACCAAACTGGACATAAGACTATTAGGACATCTTATCTTGAACATTGTACAGGTGGACTTTCCAGACACTATCAGACTGGAGACTTTAACTGTGCTTTAATTGGAATCACTGAGAAGACGTCGTCAGTATTATAGACCTCAGAACCCTGCTTTGTCTAATTCCTCCTTCTCCTAGATTTGCCTGCAGACTGTAAGATGATCTTATTCTTATTCACACATTTAATGGCCTTACTGGGATCCCATGCCACATGCAGACAGTGTCATTGACTTTATTACACTGACTGAGAAAAAGATGAAAAATCAGCTCTCGTTTTTTATTGTTTTATGCTACAGCTGGGTGAAAAAGTTTAGAAATTTCTATATTTCTACATAAATATGATAGCAAACATCAGATTCTCTCATAAAGTACATAAGGTCAAATATAAGTTCAATAAAAATCATTAACTGGGCATTTAGTTAATGAGGAAAACAATTTGATATTACAGACATATATGTGAGCCTTTGCTTTTAGTGTCTGGTTTGACCCATCTACAACAATAATTGCAACAAAGGCCTCAGTTATGCAGCCACAGAGACGGGTTAGCAACCTGCTGGAAACCTCTGGTTACTAGGAAAAAACATTTAAATTCCCAGCTTGTTGGCAAGTTGTTGCTGGAGGTTGCCTGGAGTTTGCATAGAAGACACAGAGTTTTCTGCAAACATTCGCTAACTAGCCACCGAGCAGTAGTGAAACTAGGCTTGCATTGCTTCCAGTTAGCAATCGATTTCACAACGACTGCCAGCAACCTCAAGCAACCACCCACAACCAGCTGGGGAATATTCATTTTTCCCCTATCAACCAGTGATTGCCAGGCAGTTGCCATGTGGTTGCTAACTGGTCTTTAGACCTGTGTGATTTGGGCTTAAGAGCTTGCAGGAACTATTGATTGGTCCTCCACAACAACCTTAAGGACTTTTAACCCATTCCTCTGTACAGAACAACTTGAACTCTGAGACATTAATGCGTTTCATCACACCACACTCCCCCAATGTCATTGTCAGATCATGGACATGAGTTTGACTTGACTTTTCCAAAGCAAGCTTTCTGCTTCTTTTCATGTCCTGCTCTGATTACCTCTTCAGTCTCTCTTCGGAGAGACTCCTGGAGAAATGCCCTGACATACCAGAACTTTCTTGTATAATTCAGAATTCACTGTGATTTCCACACATGCAGCCCTGAACTCTTCACTTTACCTGCAGAGAGGCAGGTGAGAGTGCAAATAGCCAATGCACTCAAACCAAGAAGTAGTTGGTCTTTAAAAAGTCTATGTGAATAGCACATCTAATATGACAGGTCCATATGTTGCCCTCTCCACATCTATCCATGCAGCTCTGTAGCCTAAACCACATAGAATAGCTTGAAGGGGAAAATCACCTGATGTGTGAGGATAAAACAAAAACTTTGATATCCTCACCTGACTCTTCAAATCATCTGTAGCTGATGTATAATGTGTGGAAGCAGATAATGATGACAAGCCATCCTGGCTTAAACGTAGCAAACCAAGCCATGACAGTACCATTTTTGTTGGTTGACCTCTCAATCGAAGGGTAACAATGTTCTTTAATATCCACCCTTTATACTTAATCTGCCCAAATGTAGATTTGTTGCATGTAAAGTCTAAACATACACCAAATATAATGTTGCTTTTTTAAATCATATTCTCTATATCTGCTTTTAGAGCTGTAATAGAAAATCTAATGGTGTTTTACGTTATGTTTACAGAGAAATATAGACAATCTCAAAGGCTCCAAAAAGTTTTTCCTGGAACTGCACTTCATTTGTTGTAGCTGGAAAGGATTTGGATGTAGCAGCAGGTACAGCCAAAAGGTTTAGTGGTTTAATCCCCTACACCCAACAACAAATGGGTTTTAGCAGCACTACCTATGACATTAAAGTGTTACAACATGCAAAGCAATTTTGTAGCATGATGTTTTTATTGTTTGTTTTGGGGGGTTTTTTGTAGGGGTTTTTTTTTTTTTTTAATTCCTGATTGTGATCTCAAAATGCTTCTTAACCTCATACTCACAATAGTTGATTAAATTGGTACCGGGACCCACTTCAACTGTTGCATTAGCATCCTTCAGAATCCGTTTACAGACAGCATTAGCAGCTGGGAACAATCCATCATCCGTCTCAATCACAGCACCTGCTTTGCTGCTTCGTGTGCTAGCACTGCATCGCCACGCTAACAGGAACATTGCCTGAGGAGATTATTATCTCTGGCTCAGTCTGTATCCGTTCAGTTCAAACCCAACTCATGAATTTTTGCAACGACTCTGGTCTTTGAATACGATCGGTTTAAAATTTACACCCATATTTATTCAACTGCTTGAAGAATTTTTTGTAGGTAACAAGCCAGTATTACCCATAAAACTTTACTTTAACCTATCAAATGTTCTTAAGAGAGCTTCAAAGGTCTCTTGATTTGATTCATTGCATATTTGCAGTGTAAAAACTGTGCACATCTCTGGTTTCTGTGGGGGGTTTTTAGGCAGCTTTTGGGAAACTTTCAAATTATAAATACTTATGCTTATCCGATTTAGTCAAAGAAATGCTCCTGCCCAATCAGAACCCAGAATCTTCTTGCTAAACAAAGACAAATAAATCATCATTTAAAAAATTAATAGATGGCAAAAACAAGTTTGATTTTTATAGATGACTTCTTGACTGTCAAATTTCACAATTTCCAATAAGTAAATGCGTATTTCTACACCTGTGTTTAATTCTATAACAGGTAAAGTCGTTTTTCGGGGTCGTATTCTGATCAGTTACAGTTTTCTGTCTAAAGAGACCAGCCACCTCTCAGAGAGAATTTATGTGCAGGTCTGGGAGCAGCAAGTGGCTTTCATTCATATCTTTGTTCCAGCATGAATTTGTGCCTTTTGGGAGCTGAATATACAAATCCCATTTTATTTGACATCTCCCAAACCTAAAATCCCTGTCAGCGTTGCTTTCTGTGAGTAATGAGACAACCAGGAGTTTCATTTTGGAATAATAACGTGGTTACGGCTACGCGTTCTTGTACAGTAAACTGTGTTCCAAAAAAACAAAAAAGTGTCAGTCAAGACTGCATTCATTTGGCAAATTGCTGCATTTCCATGCAAATGATAATGGCATTATTTCTAACCCTACAAGACAATCTGAAGCTGTTTAAGCTGCAACAAAACGACCTCGGTAATAATCTTGTTTACATGACTCAAGGCATTGTTTTGGCTGCGTACAGACAAAAGTGATGGAGTTTCACTAATGTAGCTTTTGAAATGTAGGTCAGACGCATTTTCTGTGTTTCACTGCAGTGTATGTATCGATCTAACTAGAGTTTTAAAATGACCTTACAAGACCATTTCAGTAAAAGTTTCTTGTCTTGTTAGATTTTTGTAATAGTGTCTAGGGTTTAGTTGATTTTTAGACCAGTTTATGAATTTCAAGAAACTGTTTCAAAGCATGTTTCATAAAACCAAACATTTGTTGACGTCTGAGATCTTAGGCATTTTGCAAGACACTGCTTAAACTCTTTGGCTACTTTAGTGAGTGACCCTGTTTGTTCCCTTTAGAACTGCCTTAATCTTTTGTTACGAAGATGCAACATGGTGCTGGACACATTGGTCTGAGACTTGATAGCACCACACAGTTGTGGTAGATTTGTCAGCTGCACATCCATGAGGCCAATCTATTGTTCTATTCAGTTCAATTCAGCAGTCACCTCAAGGTCCTTTATACTGTAAGGTATATACCCTACAATAATACAGAGAAAACCCCAACAATTAGACAACCCCCTATAAGCAACAAAGAAACCTCCCCCAGAAGCAGGTTCAGGGAGGGGCAGCCATCTGCTGCGAATGGTTTAGGGGAAGGATGTGTTTCACCACATCCTAAAGGTCCTCTACTGGATTGGTTGAGGCCTTCGAGTACAGTGAATTCATTGTCATGTTCTGTTTGAGGTGATTTGAGCTTTGTGACACGTTGTGTTATCATATTGGAAGCATGGGCGAGCTCTGGCCATAAAGGGATGGACATGATCAGCAGTAATACTCAGGAAGACTGTGGTGATCAAATAATGCTACTAAAGGGCCCAAAGTCTGCCAAGAAAATATCCCCCACACCATTACACACCAGCAGCCTGAACTGTTGATACAAGGCAGGCTGGATCCACGCTTTCCTGTTATTGACTTCACAGTCTGAGCGTCCGAATGTCACGGCAGAAACTTCCATTGTCCGATGTTGATGAGCCTGTGCAAACTGTAGCCTCAGATTCCTGTTTTTAGCTGACAGGAGTGACACCCAGTGTGGTCTTCTGTCGCTGTAGCTCATCATCTTTAAGGAGCTCTTCTGCATACCTTGGTTGTAACTAGTTGTTATTTGATTTTCTGTTACTTTCCTATCAGCTCAAAGCAGTCTGGCCATTCACCTCAAACCTCCAACATCGACAAAGCAGAGGGCTGAGAACTGCACCCAGAAAACTGCTCCTCACTTAATGTTTTCTCATTTTTGGACCAGTCTCTGTAAAATCTCTCTAGATCAGCGGTTTAAGACATACTCAGACCAGCTCGTCTGGCACCAACAACCATGACGCATTCAAAGTCACTTAAATCCCCTTTCTTCCCCGTTCTGATGCTCAGTTTGAACTTGAACATGTCTGAATGTATTGAGCTGAAGCCTTGTAAAGTATTACTTTAGTTCAAATCACTACTTCAATCTGGGTTATTGAAAGACATAGCCATAACTAAAGTTTCTGCATAATGCATGTGAAGCCTGTGCCGACTCGTCTTGGCTCATACAATATGACAGATGACAGACAGACCGAACTGTAAACAAGATGTCGCCCATATTGTTGTGTCATATTGGTTGTAAGCAAAGCGCATCTTTTATTGCTTTGCCAAAAATACACTCTGCATTTCATACTTAAACTTAACAATCCCATTAAGCTGTCAGGCTTTCTATGCCCATGCTTGGTTGATGAGACTTTATGTCTGAACAAAGCCAACTGTTGTCTTTCAGAAACATTATCTCGCTAAAAGGTACGCTCACTCCGAGTTGTCCTTAGAAGTCTCTAAATCATTGTGCAAGCCAGCATTTGAATTTGTCTCATACACATTGGCAGGAGTGGCTCCTATTGAGTGCAGATAGGCGGAAGTGTCTGAAAAAATAAAACTTAACTAAACCCAGAACTGACAGTGTACTTGCTGAAAGTGATTCATAACATCAAAACATAAAAAAGGGACGACTGAAGCAGCAGTGTTTTGCATTGCAGCTTGACTGACTGGTGACTGAAATTACTGTTGTCGTCTCTAGCTGTAATACATAATGCATAATGTACAGGAAGCCCACACTCTTGTTTACACAGAGTTCAGACATATAATTTTCATTCACTGCTGGACACATTTCCCCTGCCTTTAGCGGCAGTTTCTCTTGTTATAATTAGGCCTTCTGCCAATAAGTGAGATGTTTTCTAAAGCTTTTGTTGCAGCCTAATACTAGCCCATACACTTTGTATACGAAGATGTATTTTAGTGGGGATTTTGTGCTGGTTTAAAAGTCAGACGGCTGGCAATGAATGATGGAGAGGAAGATCCTGCAACGCATTCTCATCACATGACGCCATTTTGGCAGATGCCTCCTGTCTTTTAGCATTGGTGCCTTGAGATACCAGCTGTGGTAAAATTATTAAATGGGCTGGGGTTCATACTCTTACTGAGCACTTAAAGTAGTTTTACACTACAGCTGCACTTAAAGCTCTTCACTTTCATGACTTTAAACATATGGATGCCATCCATTCATCCATCCATCTTCTTCCACTTATCCAAATTCAGGGTTGCAAGGGGGATGGAGACAATCCCATCTGTCAAAGGGAAAGACCTCATCAATCTGTTGCAGTACACATGAACACACTGGGCGCCATTCAGTATGTATCCAAAGAAAATGTCTACATACACACTGGGAGAGCTGGGGATCAAACTGCTGACCTTTCAAATAGCAGACAACCCCCTCTTACTCCTTACTCACTCCGACCAGTTAGCCTGCTGCTTAGTGATGACCATATAACAACATGCTGGTGGAATAACTTGCAGGTTAAAAAGCCCTGTTTGCGACTTTTTGTTTTGCACCGTTTTGTCTCTACTCACTGGTGTCTATTGCTATTCCTGGTCTTGTACTTCATTAGGTTTATTTACTTCCAGCTGCTTGATTGGGTTTGAAAAAGAGTACCTGGAAATAGGAATGTATTCAACCCCAATTTATGGCTTCGACCACTCCCTAACTCCATCCATCAATGTTCTTTAATCGTCTTTTCTAACAGAGGTCCAACCGTGAAACATTTATACATTGGTACAGAGAGGTGAAGAAGAGAGCGTGCAGTGAGGGTGGGGTGGGAGGAGATGAGTGTCAGGGGTGATTTGTGACAGAAGGACAGCAGGAAGAGTGAAAGTTTACAAAATGTTAGTGAGACCTTGACCCACAAACATGACAGATATTCCCGGTTATACTTGCTTTAGAAAGGATAGCCTGTATGGTGGGGGGGGGGGGGAATGGATTTTTATTAAAGAAAAA
>VOQK01005978.1:1775-12712 GCA_015052645.1 Benitochromis conjunctus
TAAAAAAAAAAGACAGTGTGTGTGCAAGAGAGAGGAGAGAGAGAGAGAGAGAGAGAGAGAGAGAGAGAGAGAGAGAGAGAGAGAGAGAGGGAATGCTTGTGTGTGAGATGACGGACAGCTCGCCTTGGGCTCTGGTGGGGTCCGTGAAGTGTGTGTGTGTGTCACAGAGGGACTCACAGCGGGGCGTATCGGAGACATGTCAAGACCAGGAGACAGAGGCCTCCTGACAGCTGGAGCCCACAGACACACACACACACACACGGACCACCACCCTAATTGCTCCACAGATGGAAGAAGTGGAGATAGTATAAGCTTGGTGGTCTGTGTCGTCCGGACCCCTCCTCAGACCACAAGGCCCTTGGCCAAAGACATGAAGGACCCCTCCAAAGCTGTTTTGTTAGTGCCTGCTGCAATTACATCCCACAGCTGATGTAGTGATTCCGGAGACAGACAGGCAAACTGCAGGGTGGTGGAGTCACCAGAGAACAGTTAACAGATGATGTTTGCTTTAGTCATGGTGGTGCTGGTAAAAAAGCTGATTTGTGTGTACGTTAAGTCGTGCTTCCACTTAGGAAAATGAAACTTTGTTGTGACACAACACTGCATGTTAATAAAGACCTCACATGTGTCATTTCCAGCAGGTTGATGGATACGGAGATGATGCGAAGAAAGTTTTAGAGACATTGCATACAAACAGAACAAAGTCAGCCAAAATAGCAGCCGGACATTGTAGCGATCACTGTTATTTCTGTGACTCTGAATTATAAAAGAGGCGATATAAAGATAAAATAATCCAAAGTCATTACGTTTTGACCATTACCCCCCCTTACAAAAAATGGAATATGATGAAAATGCAAACAATGCCTAAACAGTGTCATCTCATACTTAAAAATTCAACAAATCAAACAGGCACTTATTTTTCCCTAAGTGGCTAAAAAAGCATTATGAAGAACTAATGAAACTTTTTTCACACTGAGATATTCCCTTGAAACAATCACCTTGTGAACACGATTTCAGCGTAGGCTGATACTCTCTCTTGCTGTGGTTCCCATAATCTTTCAGACCGGCAGACACACGGGGAAGCAGTTCGGTGATTTATGGTTATGATTATTATTTGAGGGGTTCATATCAACCAGCTGAGGCCAAATACTGCTGCTGAGTTTGTGAGGAAATAAGATGCAAATCTGAAACCTGAAAGGATCAAATTGTTTTCCAGACTTAGTCGAAAAGCCGAAAAGACTTAAAAACAAGCCTTTTGTGTGTGTGTGTGTTTGTGCGTAGGTGGACATCGTGGTGAAGAAGCTGTCAACAAGAAGTTGGGAAGTGATATCACTCTGATGAGATGTCGGTAATGGAGTTATTTCTCTAATCAGTCAGAGCTCTGTAGACCCCTGTGGCTGTCTGAGCTGCTTGTTACAAACCCCCCCCCCCACCTTGAACCTGTGTGACATACTCCCTCCTGTCACCTATCAGACACACTCGCACGCACATACACACAGTTTTGAACATTCCCAGAGAGCAGTGGGATGGAGCTGTGAAATGAGAAGGATTAGTCACTTTGTCAGGTGATGTATGAGGCTTCTCTCAGGTGGACGGTGAGCCACAGGGGGCGTCTGCGTGAGGCAGAGGGGAGAGAGGAGAACTAAGAGGCTGAGAGAAAAAAGAAAAGATGGAGAAGAGCAGACACGCAGGCAAGGAGGCTCCACGAAGGTGAGCGGAAATGAAGACGAAGTGGGAGAAAAGACAGTTTGTGAAATACAAAGAACACATTGAGGAAGTTGCTGCGACTGATCATTTGGCCCCAGAAGCCAAAAAGTTGACAGCACTCTAATTCGACTCCCCTCACATTTGCTTCACTTGCATCACTGAGGCACACGCTCACGCACCGGGGAACACTCTTGGCAGCGTGTGACCGCCAACTCGTCCATGTGTTGTGTTCTCTCTTTTCTTCCAGGCTAGTGAAATAGGCAGCGGCCTGGTCTTTGGCCTTGTGTGCGTTTGCGTGTATGTGTGTGTGTGTGTGTGTGTGTGTGTGTGTGTGTGTGTGTGTGTGTGTGTGTGTGTGTGTGTGTTAGCAGAAGGTGAAAGGTAAACGGAAAAGACCGAGAGAGGAAAGGGAAGATAGGAAGAAAGCGTGGAAGCGAGAGAAACCACTCCAGGTCCCAGTCGGGAACCATGCAGCCCCACCCCTTCTAACCATCTCTGTTCCTATTTCTCTCTCTCTCTTTCATTCTCTTTGCTGCTGGAAACAGAGAGAGGCAGCGAGAGAGCGAGAGACTGAAGCGCAGGGCATCAGAGCGCTGCTGCTCCCTGCCTAAACTGTGCTGCTGTGCACCTGTGCGGGATAATCTCCGTCCAACCAGGAGACGCTACAACATCCACCGTTTGCCAGGCAGATTACCTGAGGGTGAACCGCCGTTTGGTGGGAAGGAATACGAGGGACTAAGTTGCCATTACAGCCTCGTTTTTTTTTTTTTCCCGTGTGCTGCCTGTCAGCTCCTGCCAAACGTTCAGTTTGTAGGCACTGCAGTTTTTAGACTACTTTATTCAGTGGCGCTTAGCTGTTTCTTGGCCACTGTCTCTCTTTTCTTTCCATAACGGTCTGTGTTTTTGGTGATTGTCCACACATTTCCGCCTGCATTTGGAAACTAAAGCTTTCGTTTGAATTCTTTCTGCTTACTCGCTGGCTCAATGTTGGAGTTGTCCGATGAGAGCGAAGCGCCTTCGCTAAGCTTGCACATATAGAAAGGCGGACCTATTGCGCACCGCACCGCTCCTTCACGCGCACATGGGCTCACACGCGCACGCAAGTGCACACGCGGTTGCAACTCCAGACATGCAGCTGGTTCCCCTTTGTGTGCACACTTTAGCTTTTGAGTGCCGTTAAACTCCAGAGCGTAGCACAGATACGCGTTTAGCTTTCACCCATCCATCCTTGGCAAGTTCTTTCTGATATGCACAAGGGGGACACCCACTAAAGGAAACCATCGCAGAAACCATCTAAAAGATGAGAGAAATTGGCCTCAGCGGATTTCCCGTCGGTCACCGGATTTGCGAGTGCAGGGTCGGGGCGGAAGGCACCGGGGAGAGAGGACAGGGAGAGGCCGGGGAGGAGGAGCTCTCATCCGGACTGCCCGCCGCGGAACAGCCGCTGCTGCCGTGCTCAAGAAGCAGGCTGCTGCTGCCAGGGGGAGGCGGGGGAAGGATGAAGAGTGCCTCAGTCTGAAATTATAACACTCAGCTGGCTTTGGGAGTGTTTGTTTTCCTGAATTTTACCTCTCACTAATTAGTCTGAAGATGCGAGATAACGAACAGTGGCCTACTTAATAACTGTCATCCGTTCTCTCACCGGTGTGGCAGTTTTGGGTCAGCTTAAAGGTAAATTCAGCACTCTGGTGAAGTGAAGGCCTGCAGTTGTGAATTTACCTGTGCAGTGGCCTTTGAAAGGACATCCTCCCACTTTACTAATTTCTACTTTGTGTGGGTTTCTTTTTCTTATTAGTTGAAGGTGTTTGTAGTAATATAAGTCAGACTTATCCAGAATATCCTATTATCATATAGGGACGTCTAGTGTGTCTGTGATACTCTGTAGTGGGTTTATAGTCACTATATTGGACTTCATGGTAATTTCTATCTCTTAAATATTACTAGGATACAGTATTTCTTTAGAATAGCGGATATAAATGCATAGTTTATAATTTTCTGTGATAATTAAATAGTATTGTATTTATATTTATTATAAGATCACTAAAATTCCTTTTGTACTCGGATATATCTAGATACCTTGAAGGAGCCCTGTTTCCAGGTGCCTTGATAGTGGAGTGTGGCTTTTCCTCGTTTATTAACCTACCTAACTGTCTATGAAATATCAGAAGTCATGATATGATTTAAGGCCAACATGGTAGTGTTTTTGCTGTATTGGGCTTTTGTAGTGCAATTTCAAGTTCTCTTGCTTCATTTTAGTTCGAGTCCTCTTGATTCCCTTTTTTTCTAGGCTGATTTGAGCACTGACTTTTTTAGCAATACTTCTGTGTCCGGAACTCGACCACAGCCTTATAAACCCACCAGAAGATGGTCACCTGCTTATCAAACCAGTAAGACAAGCACATGTGTGTCCTAACACTCGGTGGCAGGTGCTGTTTGCAGATACACCAACACGCTCAGTTATTTATAGACATTAATATCACTGTGTGCTTTTGGAGTATCAGCTCAGAACAAGTGCCGATGCTCGACGGAATGTAACCCAATCTACGGAGCTTCAGAAGTTTCAGTCAGACGCAGAGACTTGGAGGAATACAGGCCGGACTCATCTTTAATAGCAGCTGGCAGCAGCTTACTGTGGGGGTCACGCACTGTACACTGGAAGAGCAGAGACACTGTCTTTAGAAGTTTGGACACAAAGCACAAGAGCCCCACCTGATCTAGGTAGGACATGGTTTTGTTTGATATGTGTTGCCCTAAAACCTCTGCATATGCAAATCCAGCTCATTATAACATCTGATGCAGGTGTACAATTTTAATTTTAAAGACCTGCTGGAAACAATTGTCCGTTGGTAGTCCTCACTGCAGATATACATCACTATGGCCAAACTGCAGTTTTAAAATTATAAGCTTGCTTACGATGCTGATCTGAGCTTTTTCCTGAGAGGGTGTTTCAATTTTATCAGTTTAAAGTGTCTAATTTCTGAAATAATTTCTTGAAATTACTTCATGAAAATGCATAAAATGCTGTTCCAAGTGTGCTGTAAATGCACTCCTAATCTTCACCCTATTTGCACTCATCGCTTGTACAATGACGTCACTTTTGTCTGTGTGTTTCTGTTGGTTTGTCGTCAAGCTCAAGAGCACAAATAGTCCACCACTTCCCATCTGCTGTTGCCTCACATACAGCGCAATAATACAGCAAAAACTGCACAAAGCAGTGTTGGTGTTGCTCAATTTAATGCTAAAAGTTCATATTTCTTAGCTTTAATTAACTCCAATAAAAACACTTTGCTTGATGTGAGAGGGCTGTTTGGGTTATGGGGTTTAAAGGTTTGATGGCTCCTGATGTTCTTTTATTGCTCTGTGGGGAAAATTGCATATGAAGTAAATAATATACCGTGACAAGCATTGTCCTGGTAAATCAGATCAGACCATACTCTCTTCCCTTTGGTCTAAAAAATCAAATATTTCCCACAAGAAACACAAGCTGGATCCAAAATTAGACCTTTCATTTCTTTGTGTTAAAGCTGCAGTAGGTGTGTTTGCAGAGAATAAGAAAGACAATCGCCCACCCCTCTTTCTACTTCCCACAGACACGAAGGCAAAAGCAATCGGTAGGATGCTGAGTGACAGCTCTGAATGAAGCTCTCCTGCTCAAAAGTTTACCTCAGATTCCCAAAACACAGCATTAACGGTGACAGCAAATAGGGGAGGAATAGCACTATCAATAACACCAAGACTGACATTATATTAGTCATTTCTTTTAACCCTGCGGGGGAATTGCATTTGCCTGATTCAAACAAAATGTCAACTTATAAAGATCTACCTATGATAGTTTTAGATAATGGGAGCACATAAAACAACATATCTTGAGCTGAAGCATCAGAAAGAGCAACGGTAGAAACAAAACCAAGTAATATATTAGTGGTTTGTGGATTTCACCGAGCAAATCGGCTTTGAGAGTACAAAGGACCGTCCAGAATTTTGGTTAACTGCCAGCTTGGCTCATACTGTTCATGTAGAGTAGAGAAACTTGTGATCAGCAGTGAAAATGTGTCATTATTCAGTTGTTGGCTGGTGCTTTTTTCCCCATTCTGTGTCATTTTGTTCAGTTTTGGTTACAATGACTGATCCATGAAAGGCCCATTATTTAACAGCACATCTGAGTTTCTGGTTTTTAAATTTTAGCTGCTGTGTCATGTTCACGTTATTTCTGTATGAATTCGTTTGTTTCTATTTTAGACTTGTGCAGGGTTTTGTTTTCAGAATCTGCAAGGACTTTTGTACGACTGTATATAAAAGATGAACATAACACACTGCAGGGTAACCCAGTGGTTTCTAGATCACAGGATTATCTTGAAGAGCCAACGTTAGCATTTTGGCTGCTGCAATGTTAGTTTTTGGAGCTAGTAGTTATCAAATTAGGACAAGTGGGTGGAGTGCTAAGTTATATTAAACACTTGGTTAGCAAGCTGCCAACATAAACAGTATGGGTTCATTGCAAAGATACACATAACTACTAATAAGTGCTAAATAAAAAAAACAGAATTTAACAATTCAAAACTGAAGCACAGACTTCTTCGGAGGCATCTCGTGTTATGTACATAGAGATTCCCAGTTCAGTGACTCTCATTGGTGGTGGTGACACCAACAGGGTATAACTGCCTGTGTCAGGACAGCTGTCAAACCAGTATCCACCCCCACCCGACCCAGAGTTGGTGTGCAGGGAAAAATCTAAAGAGGCCAAAATAGTTTTGTGTACCAGGCTGTAAACATGCTTTTTAATATAAGGTGGGGGATTTTGTGCTGATTGATCTTCATATGAAGTTTAGTATTGATTGATTGAATGCCATTACCTGCCATTATCATTACCTCTTTAATCTAATTAAAGAGGTAATGAAACTGGGCGTTATGCATGAGAGGCAGATTTGACCAAGAACCAAAGGACACCATGCACACTAGGGACGAGCTGATGGTTGGATGTTTTGCAAATGGTGAGTCCACTGCTGTTGTTTTTTCAGTAGTGATTTTGTTGTATGCTTGTTCTTCTGTTTTGATCATTTAAGGGTCTGCCTACTTAGGAAATCAAGTTGGTTTATCATGAGTCAATGGTGCAGGTCAAAGGCAATTCAAAAATCATATTTGGGAAGCAGACTAAAAGCTGTATGTAGAGTTTGTAACAGATGCCGAGGTTGTCATCATCTGTGACTATCTAAAGTTCAGAGCCAGTGAAACCTGGCACTTTGTGGTTGTTAAGTACGGAGGATGTAACGAAACCATCTTGATTTTTGTGTGCAACAGCTTTATGAGATAACAAGCTCTCCCAGAGCCTATGCCTCTTTAGCTGCATGTTGCTAGCTCTTCTCCAACACCAACTCACATTGCAGGATGTGCACCCTGAAGCAGGGTTTAAATGTATGCATTGCAAAAAACGTTTCGCTCTGAGCGAGTGTGTGCAGAGCCTGTCTGCATACGCTGCTCAAAGTTTTCAATATCTCCCAAAATCTAATGTTTCTATATAGTAGCAAATTGGTAATCACTCCCTAAAGCAGAGAGTTGTTTATCGTCTGTTTTATTGTAAATGGGACTGTAATGTAGAGAGTAAATGAATGCTGTACTGAAGAAGATTTGAAACCAGTGACTGGGAGCAAACTTCAGTTTTTCTTTTTTCTTTTTTCTTTTTTTTTAGCAAGGTTATAAATCAAGAAGTAGACACAGTATGCTGGACATTTGAATTAATGCAGGTTTCAGGGCACTTCCTCATGGACTATACCTTAAAGACTAGGGGCTTCTGGTTATATGTATCTTCATTTGTATGTATTTTTAACAAAACAAAACCCAAAAACATCAACAATATGCAGGAAAAAAAAATGGTACTTTCAAATGAAATGTATATATTAATGCGGTGCAACTACAGTCATGGAATAATGTGTTTTTGCTGCAAAGTTAGAATAACAGGAGGCTTTTCTTTCTGTTCCACTAATACTGCCTGAATGCAGCATCACACCCCTCCCTTCTAATAAACGCCAACATCTTTCAGACTCTACTTCTGTTCATGACACAAGTGCTCTGAAAAATTGAAGTCAAGCCCAAAATTAATAAAATTCAGAGCTGAGCCACAGAGGTCAAGTGTTTCCATAGACTGAGTACTCCTTGTGACAAGTGAGCTGCATTTAATTTGTAGAATTGTTCCTGTTATTTGTCAAAACTGTCCTCCCAAAACGAGAGATGAGACCGTCAGTCATTTCAGCAACTGCAGAGATGTTACTTACAGTATGCTAATGTGACAAAGTCCTTTATTGGCCATATAATTATGAGTTACAAAAGGGAGGTGATAGTGTTTTGGTATAGTCGTGGCAAGAAGTCTGGATATATGGATCAACTTATCACATGCATCAAGTCGGCAAGCCTTAAACTCCTGGCTTACAGTTGGATGTTAATGTGATTATACACACACGACTCATCTGCAAATTTTTATTAGTCATCATTCTTCCTCATCTGGAGTAGTACGCTGCATGATGGAAGATGACACTGAATGGGTGCCCACTATGTTAAAATGTGCTTAGAATATGTTCTGACCAAGCATGAGATGATTAACTCCAGGAAGAATAAATCCCTTACCGAAGCAAGTCTTGCAATTTTACTGCTATTTGATCCAGGCGGATATCTGAAGCCCCATTTTTCAATGATTAGGGACAGAGCCATAACTTTAATTTCAGTGATCACTGAGGCATAGCAGCTGCACGTAAAGAACCACCAATCAAATCCATCAACAAACCACTTTAGAAGTTTAGTGATTTTGGCTTAAAATAAGACTCCCAAAGCTTTTGTCCCCATAATCCATACTCCCTGGGTATTCTTTGATATATTTTGGTTTGATAAAATTAAAATTGGTGTACCACCCAGCACTAACAAAAGACTTGTGTCTGAACCAAACCAAATGGTCACCACTTTCTCAGACAGTGATACTGCTATTTGATCAGTCCTTACACTGTTTTTCATCTTTTAATTTTGTATCCGACTGCATCAGACTTCATAAATTGACAGTTTTTCTCTTTTTGATATGGTATATTGTGAATTACATATCGTTTGGTTTTGAGGGCTTTGTCAGCTAATCATGAAATAAATCACACACTAATTTATAATTACAATAACTGTCACTTGCAGCTGTTTCCATCACTATCAATGACTCTATAGACCAAGGTATGTGGCACATCAGTGAATCGATCCTGCCGCTGCTGACTGCCAGACTCTAAAACTCACATGCATCATAGAAACATAGTGTAGCTGTACCCATTTGGTAATTTGAAAGCTGAATGGACATTGTCAGAGAGATCAGGGTTTGCAGAGAAATGCTGCTGTGCTGCTGCTGCTTCTGTATAACGGATCTGACGTTTGAATCACCTCTGTGCCTCTGTCACACGCCATCTGCACACATGTAGCCATTTTTTTTCCGATGGCCATAATGGGTAATGTTAAAAATACATTTTATTATTTTCAAATTCATATGTTTCTTGGGTGATTATTTTTATTTGCTGTGGGATGAGACAACAGGGTCGAAGAAAGAATCAATGAAAAATTTGGCAGGTTAGTCAACTATCAAAATAATCATTAATTGCAGTCGTATTTTAAACTGAGTGCTGATAACAGGCTGGGCGGTTTCTCCTTCCTTTAATTTGGGAGACGTGGCTTACATCCATCCATCTATTCTCTCCCACTTATCCAATTTAGGAAGGAGGCTGCCCGACATGGCGTCTATGTTTTCTAAAAAGATTTTCAAATGTTGATTCCTCTGACCACAGAACAGTTTTCTACTACGGCTAGGTTCATTTTAAACAAGCTTTGGCTCAGACGACAGAGAAGACAGCTGTGTTTCTGGATCATTTTCACATATCACTTCTTCTCTGCATGATCAGTGGCTGTCAAAGTGAACTGTGTTCACAATGATTTTGGTGATTTCTGGACGTATCCCTGAGTCCATGCTGTGATTTCAATGGCAGAGTTACGCCCTTTGTAAATGCAGTGCTGCCCGAGGCCCTGAAGATTTCTGTCCTTGTCACTTCTATACAGAGATTTCTTCGGATTCCCTGAATCCTTTGATATTATGTACCGTAGATGATGAAATATTCAAAGTTTTTGCAGTTTTTATGTTGAGGAACATTATTCTGAAATTGTTCGACAGTGTGTAGTGTTTGCAGAGTGGTGGTCTTCTGTGCTGCCTCTCCAACATGCATGTTACTGACCTGTTGCCAGTTAACCTAACTAGTTATAAAATGCTGCTCCAGCTCTTTCTTTGGCTCTTTCTTTAAAACATGAATATAAAAGACATCATCTAATAAAGGATCTACTCTTTGGCTGTGTTAACAAAACTTGAATATTTAGCGCTGGGAGTCAGTGCAGATGACGATCAGCTTGTCGCCACTGTTGTTTGTTGGCTTGCGAGTGTTGATGATTCCACAGCAGAGCTGTGAAGTGCAGCTTTGGAAACAAACACAATTTGGACTTGTTCTTTCAAACTTTGTGTCACAAATTGTTCGGTCATCAGTTAGGAACATCTGTTAGCCTTGATTAACGAACGATCTTTCCCTCTTCTGGTTCTCTGTTGTCATGTGTAGCTCCGCCCACAGTGAAAGTCCAGGAAAGATGCCGAGCAGCAGAAGTGGAAAACATTCCATTTTATCCCAAAACTTCCAAACAGTAGACACAGCTCTCTTTTCTTCATCTTCCATCTGTTTTCACTGTGTTTCAATGTGGCAAAAAAAAAAACCCTCCCAGCTGTAAACAGACTGTTACCCAGCATGCAGTTTGGTGATGGTAATTTTGGTAATGTGCAGTTATTACTGTTAGAAATAGTTGTTTCACAATTTTTTGGTGCCATGATGTTTTGCACTGTTTAAAATTACTTGTGAATAATAAATGTTTATCTTTTTTTTGCACCAATTGACTGAAACTACATATGAGAAGGGTGTATATTCACTAATTGTATTATAATATAATATAATTAGTGCTGTCAACGTTAAGGCGTTAACACGGATCAGCCCGCGTTAACATGTTAACGCTGACGGCACTAAATATATCTATGATGTATTAGATCTAGTTGAAACGTGTCCACTAGTGCAGCATTTTGTGAAAACTTTGTGTGAAATTAAAATTGGTGTACCACCCAGCACTAACAAAAGACTTGTGTCTGAACCAAACCAAATGGTCACCACTTTCTCAGACAGTGATACTGC
>VOQK01005979.1:23605-37599 GCA_015052645.1 Benitochromis conjunctus
CATTTTATTAATATTTTCTGTCCAGCATAGCTTAATGTCTAAGACTACACGCAACAGCTTGGTCTCAGACGTGATCTGCACACCATTAATGGAACCTATTAATGGTGGCGTGGCAAGGAAAATAATTTACTGTACATTTCCTTCATCCACTTCACGTAATATAACAATATAGCAACTTTTATTTTCGAATCGCAAGCTTAAACTTAAGGTGCTTTAATTAACCATAATTATCAAAATGAATGTTATGCTACATTAAATAAGCCCTGTTACTAGAGATTCAGGAGGAAAGTGTTCACTGAGGTCATGAATGAAGGGCGCATCAGGGTCTTTTTCTCACACGCTCACAATCAGCAACTGGAGTTGCACTCTGCTCACAATTAGGTGAAATACAAGTTTAAGATGCTCCTACACCGACTTCACTTTTCACATCTGGAAGCTACAGCGACCTATTTTAAACAATTTTTTAGAGTATTCCATCCAACAATTGTTGAGATATCACTTAAAATCATACATATGTCAAGTTGGTGATTGTATGGGAGAAATATCCAGACACTTTATAAAAAGATGCATCATCTTGTGGGACCTGGTCAACTTACTTGAAGAAACTGGATGCTTGAATGCGTTCACTTGCTGGTGGCACGATATGAAATATCAGGGTATATTCAAAGTCTCTTGTCTGTAAACAATTTAATATCACATCAAAATCCCCATCAGTCATCCCTCGTGACAGATAATTATCGGTTATTTGAATCTTCTCACTGTCAGGGTGCATAATTTTGGAAACTTTCTAAGCAGCATCAAAATACTCAGTATGCTTAAGGTTTGTGTGAGCCTCGGTGTCTCATGAGTTGTCAAGAAATTGGCCCTTTTATTTGCCACAGCAGCCAGTTTGGAGGATTTGCTACATTCTGGATAAGCCTCCATCATCCTCTCGCACAGCAAAAGAATTAAGAAATCCACAGCTCGTCGTGTGAGCAGCATTTCAGTAAATAGTGTGGTTCTGCTTGCATTTCTTATTTAATTAACCTTTAGGGGACATTTGCTGAGCAGACATACATTTTCTTTTTTCAGTTTTCTGCTCCACATTCGCTCATCTGTAGCATCCGGATTTGACAGGCTTCATGGTTCGGTTACAGTGTAACTATCTGCTGATTGGCCTCTGAGCACTCAAGCAATTAAATATAAGTACCTTGCTCAAGAACACCTCAGCAGCTGCTGTTGAGAGATGAGAGAGTCAAGTTTGCTCTTGTTTTCGCCTGCCGTCGCCAGCCTGTAAGGGAAAGTGGAACAGTGATGCTGTTTGTCTAACCCAGCGGTCTGCGACTGTGAGATTAGTTCATCCTCACTAGTTGATGCTGTCCCTGTCAGCAAAGTGAGTCCATGAACGAGAAACTGTTTGCAGGGTTTTGCACAGCCCCCTCACCCTAATCTTAACCATACATTGAGATCACTTTTTAAGTCTCTGAGCTAAATCTTTCCCTCCTCCGCACTCAGAATAAATCTTCCTACTTTAAAGACTAGATGTGTAAAACCTGGATCTCTGTATAATTGCTCCACTGAAACCCGCTTTCAAGCATTTTTTGCTATTTTTATCTTTTACGCAATATCGTCACTGTAACGTCCAGAACTATACTTAAATATCCCAAAGGCCTCAAACATGCAACCAGAGTCATAACAAACCATCTTCCACAATAACATGAAGGAGGAGGTCTGACCTACGACATGATGACTGACTGTATTTGATCTTTACTTGAAAAGAGATGGTGGAGCCATTCTATTTATCAGTTTGTCACTCTGTAGGTTTTAGGTGTCAGAAAGGAAAAAGCATTTAAAAAGACAGATTGCATCTGTCTTGATAAACTACATCCACAGAGGCTTCTTCATATTTATTTTTTAATGTTGTTTATGCTTGTGTATCTTTTAATTAAGCAAGGTAATATTTCATTTTGGTATTTTTTTTCTCATTACAGTGTCATTAATTTTTGCTAAATGTAGAGATTTGAGCGCTTATGTTGCATTTAAATACAGGTGCCAAACATGCTGCCTTGGGCACAAGAAAAGCCTGCAAGGTGGATTTTTAAAAAAAAATGTATCCAAGTCATTTGAGATTAAATTGGTGGCCTATTAACAAAAACGAGTGAGACATCCCTAATCTAATCCCATATGCAGTCTTGTGTGGGCACGCTCAGACTGCGGTCCAATCCTGGAGGCTGATGCCCCCTGCAGGATGATCTTTGTCCACAACAACGTTGCATACTCTTTTAACAAATACATATAAATACTGTCCTGTAGTGTTATCATTAGAGTAAAAAGCACAAGTTGTATTTATTAGATTAAACTGAAAGCCTGTCTGTGACATTTCAAGAAAGCGCAGCAGTTGAGTTTTCCATAAAATGTATGTAATATGGTGGGGTCTTAAGCATACTGCATAATATTTGAAGTATAATTAAAATTTTTGACATTCTTGTCATTTTAAAGTTTTCCTCTACTTTATAAAGTATTAGCATGATTTAGCTTTTTTCTATATATACGAAACTTTGATCTTTCAGGTTTTCTAATAATTGCCCAAATGACTATTGCAGAGTGATACAAAAATGTGCCTGGATTACATCCTAGGTTCCTTCAGTAAAATATGAAAAGCAGACTCAGATTGTATCAACCTCAATATTAACCCCACAGACACATGAAGTGATTAAAGTCATTATAATGCAATGCCCTGCTTGCTGCTGATGTAAACGTTGGTTTGTAACATATTGTATTATTTAAATACTTTAGTCTGTTACTGTTACTGTCTTGGAGCAACTGTAACCCAAATAATTTCCTTAGAGATTAATAAAGTATTCTGATTGTACATGTCCCTAATGTTGTAAACCAGTAACACCCACCCATGGTACCCTCTGACATTAGTGGCCAGGTCACTGTGCTCTGTCACAACATAAAAACTGCTCAGAACCAGACCAAGCACCAGCATCCAAACCACTGTGTGTGATCAAGCGATATTACACTGGAACAAGTTCAAGCCAGTGAGGCACATTAAAGGTCACGGCTGCGTTGGTAGCATGAGGATGGCCCAAACAATATTAAACAAGTGGTTTGGTTGTTGTGGCTCATCTGTGTATTTTATGCTTAAGAATTTATCATGTAACCCTTTTTTTTTTTCATACATCTGTTCATCGATTTGTCTGTCAGTTCACAACATTCTGTTTTCTTTTCTCAGCCTGATGAATTTTGGAGTCACTCCCAGAACAGCAGGCAAATGACTATCGAGGCTATTCTGTCACAAGGCAGAACAGACAGTAAACAAGCACATACAAGTACACATTCACCAGCTGTACAGGAGCATGCCAAACACATATCAACCTGTCACAATGATTAGTGCAAATATTTTCATGCTTCGCCTGATTGCTGGTTTAATTGCTGTCGCTAATTTTGACGTTCTTTGGTCGAGGTTATTTTAAGATAAATAGACACTGATTTTTCTATCATATTAAAGTAAACAATTAAATAAAAAGCGAAATTAAAGCCCTACCATTGGCACCGAGCAACTATGACTACATGATGGTTTCATCAAATCTACAAGAGTAATTAACAGTGAGGGTAATTACTGTGAATCGATATGTCCCGCCTAGTGGCTGTATTTAAATCACTGTACAAGTGTTTAAATTGCCAGCTTGGGGTTGAATCACATTGAGTGGGGACAGAATGGTGAATGACCTCTATTGACATCAGAATTTTTTACACTAACTGTGGCTTCATTAATAAATAAGAATCTTAAGGGTGTAAAATCAAGCTTTTACAATAAAATGCAAAGGTTTCTTACAGATACAGTCATGGCAAAACAAAAGTAAACTCTCATTTTGTCCTTACCTGGGTTTAAAGTTTGGTCGATACACCTCAGATGAATTACAAAACATGCCATATGACACATATTATTGATTTAAGAAAAACTGAACTAAAATGCAGAAGCTGTGTGTGGAAAAACAAGTATATACTTACTACTTAAGAGGGTAAGTAGCACCCACATGCTGCTCATCAAATACACTTCACTGACTGATTATCAGAACATGTAAACAGAAGAAAAGTAGAAGTCTTTGCAGTTTGTGGGTCTGGAGCATTCCAGTGTGTGTTAACACAATGCCAGGGAGGAAAGACATCAGTAATGATCTGAAAGAACCACTGATAGTGCCCATCAATCTGCTAGAAGTTATTAGACCATTTCCAAACTATTTCAAAACCATCATTCTACGGTGAAAAAGATTAAGATTATTCACAGTCAGTGCAATGCTCAGAGAAATTGCAAAAACCAACAAACATACAAACAAAACCAAGAGCTACATCTTACACTCTACAGACTCAGAAAGCATGTCAAATGTTAAAATTTATGATAGTACAATTTAAAAAATGAAGTATGGCTTGTTGGGTCCAAAGTAGATGTGTTTGGCCACAAAAAACACCAAGTTTGGAAAAAAATCAAACACAGCATATGAGCACAAACACCTCATAGCAGCTGTCAAGCACGGTAGTGGACGGGTGATGAGTTAGATTCACAGGACACAGGCATCTTGCAGTCACTGAGTCAACTTCTCTGTATACACAAATATTTTTGAGTCAAATTTAAGACCATCTGACCAACATAAAGCTTGGCCCAAATTGTGTCATGTAACAGAACAATGATCCCAAGCACGGCAGCAAATCTATAACAGAATGACAAAGAAGCAAAGAATCGAGGTGTTGCAATAGCCCAGTCAAAGTCCAGACCTCGAAAGCTATGGAGAGACTTTCACAGAGCTGTGTAAAAACAAATGGCCACAAATCTCAACAAACTAAAACAACGTTGTAAAGAGTGACTGATAGTCATACAGATAAAGATTACTTAAAGTTATTGCTGCTGAAGGGGGTTGTACAAGCTCCTGGATCATAGGTTGTAGCTATTTGTGTTAAATAAATAATGGTATGGTGTCGTGTCTTGTTGTTAATCTAAGGTTTTATTTACCTTGTTTTAAGAGTTGCTAAGGAGATCAGATCATTTTTTTATATAATTTCCTCATGTGTAAAACCTTAGAACTACAAGAAAGTCTACTTTATTTTAATTGGAACTGTATCTGTACATCTCAACTACTCATTGTTAATGATACTGTCCACTAGGGGGAGAAAGTGGCATTTATGTTACTCGTGTCAGTGCTTTGGTCATGAGAACGACTGGTCTAGCAAGGGTTTCCAGACAGCCACATGGAAAAAGTTGAATAAGCAAATGCACTTATAAATGCAACCAGTGTCACCCAGCCTTCACCACTGGAATTGAAATTACACTGGAAAGCTCCCATAAGCGCATAAAATATACACTGCCTAGAGTTTATATTTCTGTGAAGAAATTAATATCTAAATAAAAGTTTAAACATCTTGCCCAACAGCTGATTTAATTATATTTTATTGGTAATATAGAATAAAAATGACCCAAGGTGAATTTTTGTAAATCAAAAGTCATCATGCTAACACAAGCAAACTCGAGTTTGTTTATTTTTCCCTGCATAATTCATATTGATTCAACTTTGTTTCAATCTATACTTCACCCCTAGTTGTTAGCACTCCCTGCAGTGACTCCATGCCAGCCTCAGCCACTTGTCATTGAGTCAACATGCATGAAAGCAAGATCATTGCACTGGAACAATTCGGGGGGAGGGCATCTGTAATTATGTTAAATGTAACTGCATCAGAATACACCACAGCATTACACTGCATTAGCTACAAGCCTAACCTAGCTAGTGGATGCTACTAGCTTCTCCTATGCTGTTTTTCTGAGAAAAATATAAGTTTGCGTGTTTGGCTATTACATAAACATTTATACGCTTTTGTCAAGAGTTAGATGAGAATATTGTTACAATTTTAACAGTTTCACATGAAGCGAGAACTACGAGACAGCTAAGCAAAGACTGGAAAAATTTTGCTAGCCAAGCTCTGTCCAAAGGTCAAAACTTATTTAAAGTAGGAGCACCAAGCTCAGTAATTAATATGCATCTAGACTATTCCTTTAAGCACACACAACCACCTAAATAGTAATAAAACCACACCTTGTATCTTTTTTGACATTTTATTTTGAGCTTTAGAGGTGGCAGAGCAGGAAAGCAAAGAAATATAACTGTGAAATGTTTTCATGGAAAATGTTCAGCATTGCCAGGTGTGTAAGAAAGAGATGAGAAGGCCCAGGTTAGTTAGCACCCTGGTGAGGAGATATACTATTCACTGAGGCCTATCCAGCCCAGTGTCTGAGTGACGCTATCCTTGGGATCACAGAAACACCATTATCAGTGCACACTGACATCACTCAGCCCTCCAAAGCAGCAACGCAACACCCGTCCACGTCCCCCACACACCACCACCCACCCTCTGCAGCACAGTCATTGTGTTCATCGGTCAGCCCATTGTCTGTGATGGAGCATGGCGGACAGTGCCGCCAATCTCTGTCCAAACCATGATCCAACACTGCTATTGTGACCAGTCTTTTTTCCCGCTTAACTTGACAAGATGCTGGTCCCGTGTGATGAGAAGAGAAGCTGGTGTCTGTTCTGCCTGGCACTGGGCTCTAAAGAGCACACAGATTATCGATCCGTGACATGAGTACAGTCGCTGTGGCGATGAAGCCTTGATGAAACGACACATGCACAAGCTACGTAACTGCCATTACTTCTCTGCTTGCATGAGTTTAACACTGTGGGAGCTCCTGCTTCTGTTTGACCCAGGACACTTTTGGCATCTACATCCACTTTTATCTCTGAAACCAACTTCAGCGAATGAAGCATAGTACTTGAAGCCACTGGAAGTTTTCCTCATAGCTGTTTTTTTTTTTTTGGCTCAAGACAGAGATCACTTTTTTTGCAGAATGAACCAACGAAACCAAACAACTGTGGGATCTTTCACACTGACTTCTCTGAGGTTGTCAGATGGGATGCAGATGGATGGACAGCAATACAAGACACTCATCTAGCACAAGTGAGTAAGTGTTTTTAGAGGAGGTGAAGCACAGAGTGTTCTCTGTACAGTCATGGGACATAGAAAAGTTACTTGTACTTTTGGAAATGTGTGTCCTCTAATATTTTGACAATCAACCCATGTTCTCCACACTAATTTAAGGTGTCGTCTTTGATTTTTGCTGAATGAGCTGTGCCATGCCTGACATGCAGACCATTTACTACCCCATACATCGATCCTCAAGCCTCTACCTGGACCCTAGCCTTATACAGCGACGAATCCTGGAAGATCAAGTGGAATTATGGTGGTTCAGAGACCCACAACACTCGTTGTTGTGCTACTGTGCCTCAGTTGCCCTCATACTGGGACTGGGCCTTGGTGGTGTAGGGCTCCTCTCCACCACCACAAGCCTATCTGGTGAATGGCGCCTAGGGGTGGGCACCACCCTCTGCCTCTTGGCCCTCGCTGTCCTGCTCAAGCAGCTTCTGAGCTCTGCCATCCAGGACATGAACTGCGTGCGCAGCCGGCGTCGGATCGACCAGCTGAAAAGTGGTGGGAGGGCCGACCCCGCGCTGATTTTAGCTGTAGGGCTGGCAGTCATGCTGTGCGGAACGGTGCTCATCTTTGTGGCCACCATTGGCAGCCAAGGTCACGACAGCAGGGAAATGTTGGTGTCTGGCCTGGTGCTGATGGCCGCAGGGATGGGCATGTCTCTAGCTGTAGCGGGCTATAGTGTGCTGGTGTACATCAAAAGAAGAAGGGAGCAGAGGAGGAGGAGGAGGAGGAGAATGAGGAGGACAGGGAATCAAGCTGTCTGTGTGTTCAGTGTTTCTGGAGGACAAATGAGTCAAACCAGGAGAGAGACCTCGTCGAGCAGGACCAGCCTGATCTGAAAGGACTTTCACAGACAAGAAGGGTATCTGAGACTGGATGAAATGGTTTAAAGCTAAAGGAACTAATAGTAGAAATAATGCAAGAGAAGAACTGAGGAGGCTGTGTCAATATCCTTTTCAAGTCTTCACAGATATTCTTTCCAGTCTCTTTATTATTTGCCATTATTGTAAAAACTGACTGCTGAGCACTGAACATCATCACTGCAGTACAGTCACATCATTTCTACAAGAACAATAGGCCGCTGTCAACAATGGCTCTGTGATTTGATAAGCAAATATTTCCCTCCTTTATACTGTCTGAATGCTCATTTATGCTGTCTGACTGGTTATAGTTGTAAATAAAGAGCAGACGTCACATCAGATCAAAACATCGCTGTGTTGTAATTTCAATAAGAACGACTTTATTAAAGACGTGAATGTTCCAAAAAATAATTTCATACACAGACACATTCAGACTACAACAAAGATGTGTGAGTGTGAAGTTGTTTTAACTCTTTGATATTCACCGTTAGCAAAAAATAACACAAAACAAAAAACTTAAAGGTAAGTTAAAGGTGAATAATTAAATGGCATGTGTGGAAAAAACATTTGCATTTAGCAGGATATAAAGATTAACATTATTATTAGCAAATAAACTGAATTTTGTGTAATTTTAAATACTTTCCATGTGGAGTTGCATACACAGCATATGCAATATGTGATTCCATGTAGATGTATAGTACATTTCAGCTTCAGGAACAATTTCTACACAGCATAAAAGAAAAAAAATCAAAGGTATTCTGATAGCACGAAAAGTCAATATTATTATAGAGGTCAATGCAACAGCAGGAAGGTCAACTTTAAATGTGTTTTATATAAATTTTGCCCTTCTTCAGGTCGGTTATCTATCTAATAAGGGACGATGTTGTCAAAATGTTTGTGTGGCTCAAACTGTGAAGTTTCTGCAGTTAAAAAAAACACACGTTATTTTTCAGATTATTTTCCTTAACTGGACTCTATCAGTAAGTGGGTTGGGGCCCATGTTGGGGGTATATATAATAAATCTAAGGGGTTTCAAAATGAGCAATATCAGCAGGCCAAAAAAGAAAGAAATTCTGATTTACTAGTTCTTGTGAAGTTTATAATCCTGTCTTTTTTAAAGGTTCATGAGGCAGAAAAGTTTTAATCAACTGTCAGTTTTTGTGTTGTAAACCGGTTACTTTGGAAAAATGTATTTAATCACCCTATAGTGAACTGAAGATCGTCGTCACTGTCATCTGTCCCCTCTATCTCCTCATCCTCTCTTTGTCCCTCTGGCATGTGCTTCTCACTGGTCTGGATGTAGTTGTCCTCAATGAATCCATCGTCATCATCATCCAACCCGGTCTGAGTCCCTCTGACTACTCCCATCCTGTTAGGGAAAGACATATCCTCTTGACCGTATTGGCTCGCCCCATCAGACTCCTGGAGCAGGGAGTGTCTGTAGCTGGCCAGGAAGCGATGTACAAGGCGAAACTTAACAACCAACACGATGAAGAGTGAAAGGGCGATGACTGTGCCCAGTGCTGCAGCCAGATAGGACCATTCCACCTTTGGGCTGTTATCTGGGCTGGCTGTCTCTGCAGGAAAAAAAATTGGTTCATCAAAATCTAACAAGACAGAATCCAAAACATTTCCTATGAATTAGGTAAAGTAGAATATTAAACTCCTCAAACAAGAACAACGCTGAAATAAAAGGTTACTGGTAACTTTGTTACTTACTTTCAGTGCCGTTAGTGCTATTTTCTTTCTCTGTCAGAAGACGTCTCTGGGTGCCTTTTTGTCCTCCAGCGTCTGATATAGTAGCAGTATATGCAGCGTCACAGAGAAAAAGCACCACACAGACCCCACAGCTCCACAGATCCATCTCGCTGTACAAAATCTACAGAATAAAACAGTAGTAACCAGGATTGTGATCCATTCACATCGTAATTGAAAGGGAGCTTATATTCGGGGAAATTTGAAGTCAAAAGAACAGAACTTTGGAGAATACCTCGAATAAGACTTGATTTGATTAAATGCAAAATGTCAGTGGGACTGAATGCAGTATTACAAGGCTCATGATTTTGTTAAAAATTGCATTTGAAAGGATGATTGCTTTGGCAGTAAGACAAAAAAAAAAAGACCTGCCTACGTTTAATAAGTAAAGTTTCACAGGCGTGTAGTTACAAAGTGCTGCACAATCCCTCGGTCCCAGACTCGTACGAGGAACAACCAACAAATTCCAGGTCTGTGATGGAGGACTGTGAGCTGCAGGGTGTTTAATAGGAAGCGGAGATAAATAGTCTGGAGCATGTCCATTTACAAAAAAAGCATTTTTCACTAAATGATATTGCTTTACAACACTAAAACAAGACATCTTGTGAAACATAGAGCAGTTTATGTTACGTGATAAACTGATAATAGAAAGGTTTAACATAATTTTCTATTCTTTAGATGTTAAGCTTTCATTTGAGAAACTGGACACATGTTCTTACACTTAACTATCTTATCTATGTTACTCGTCCTTCCCATTTCATGGAGTACCGTATATTTACACTGTCTGGTTGGGACGCAACATAAATTGTCAGTCATCATCATTATTATTGTAACACGGAAGTATCAGAGATAACATCAGTATAGTATCTGAAGCCTTGTATAAGTTAAAAGATCACAAATGGTTTGACCTTAATCACAACATTAAGATAAAAATATTTAAGTTCTCTTTCATGTAGACAGTCACATGATGTTGTCAGGCCTTTAGTAGAGTCCAGAGGAATTTTGAAAGACCTTCATTTCTTACTAATTACCATCAAGCTTGAAATAAAAGCACTCTCTTCTTAACCCAACAAAGCAGATGTGCGTATACCCAATGTGATGTTCCTAATATAGTGTCACTAGCATGTTTTCTTTCCAAATATAAACTCGGTTTACCTTCTAATGCTGGCCAGAGCACAGTAGCTGGTTCATTGAAGTCATATGACCACAACATTCCTACGCTCACTCACATCCTTAATATTGTCTAGGCAGTTTCAGTAACACAAATGCCATGTTACACAAACTGCAAAACACACAGAAATCTATCTAAAAGCCCTTACCTGTGCCAAAACTGATAGAGCAGGTGTATTTTTTTGTCTTCTTGGCTTAAGATTTTGTTTTCCCCTTCTGCTGCTTCAAAAACAATAAAAGGCCTGGCTGGGCAAAGGTTGCAAGACATGCCATAATGTTTCCCTTCTTGCACCATATCCTCAAGACACATGTTAATGATTAACTTTGTTAAGTTTATAATTTTTCCTTTGCCCTTTGTAACCACTTTTTAAAAAATTATTCAATTCAATTCAGTTTTATTTTACAGCACCAGCTCACAATACCGGTTGCCTCAAAGTGCTTTATATTGTAAGGTAAAGACCCTACAATAATACAGAGAAAACTCCAACAATCAAACAACCCACATGAGGAAGTGCTGTATATTTTTGTTTTTGTTCAGAATATGAAATAATTTCACCAGTCAGAAATTCTACTGCCATTGGAAGCAATGAAAAACCTGCTGGCAAGAAACAAACAGAGTTAATGAGTAAAAGTATAGTTACACTGATGCATCTGTGCTCTTGGGCCAGATAGTGGCACTATAATCACATCAGACATATAAAACAAAGGCAATCCACAGAGCCTCCACAGTCTGTGTGTGGAGGGGGCAACTGTGTTAGCTCACAATTGTTTTATAATGTTAAAAATCATGAAAATGCAGTTAAAATATCGCCTCGTACAGATGAGATATGAGCAGATATTTCTTATCTCATATCTTAATGTCATTGTTCAATAATTGGTTTATTATCACTGAAGGCACAACTTCAATTGTGTCGTGGTGGAGAAACGACATACTTAATATTTCCTGTTATTTAATTTATAATGCGTTATTGTGAGCTCCTCGTGACTTAATCTAGGTATCTAAGACGTCAGTGCTGGATCATCAGGCAGTGCAGTGCTTTTCTCAAGACAGGTCTCTAGTCAGTAGTGCTGATGGGAGGGTTGGTTAATAGCCCAGGTTAACTTAACTAATGTGCTCAAAGTGTATTATACTAAAATGCTATCTCTTAAAAACAACAACAACAACAAAAAGTTTAATCCAATTCAATTGAGTTTTATAAAGCGCCAATTCACAACACCTCAAGGTGACATTATGATACACAAACTACACCCTTCAAAGACACATTCTGAAAAGACGTTTTTGAGTACAGAAATATCTTCTTCAAAGCATGGAAAGTGGCCCTACACAAGACCCCTTTAGGTGCTGCTTCAAAGTGGCATACTCAAAGCGCACAGTGGTCCTTAAGCAGCGCTGGGTTTTCTTTTTTTTTGTGCTTATATCAGCTTTATGTAAGGACTTCTTTCATCTTTGATGAACGTTACTTTTCTTCACTGATTTTTTTTCTTTTCTTTTTAATCAACTCCAGCCAAATTTTTTCACTTTCATCTTACGACTTTATGAAAATGACGTCCTTGTGGAGCAGATTGGAAGATCTTGCCAAGCATGATTATTATTTTATTTGGATCCTACCCATGGCTCAGGAGATGTGCTCTTTGCCCAACATTTTAAAATGCAGAGCTAGATTCACATAAAAACTCATAGGCATAAACAAATACCTGTTCATTGTTCATTTAAACGTTAATGTAACAAATGTGCATGGACAGCTCGTTTTCTCAATACCCACCAAAGTGCATATTTAAGGTTTATCTAGGAATGCCAAACTGATAGTAAACATAACAATATTTCTCTTTAGGTTGTAGACTTTATCAATACACCTACCTCTTCCGGAGTGTTCTTGACTTGGTTACATGTTGTCAAGTTGGTTTTCTTAACCATTGAAATAATTCTGTCATCGTTCACTTTACCTGTTATCCATTGCTAAGCTGGTCAGTGCGTGCTTTCTGTTTAAAAATGTACCAGATTGTTGATTTGGCCACACCAATCGCTCCTTCACTCGCATTGATGTTGAGAGTTCCAGTGAATCACTACCAAATATAAGTTGAACACACAAGTTGCCATCAAATAAAATTAATAATATACCAACAGTCAATTATCCAGTTATATATGAGTCTCTAAAAACTGGGAAATGAATTTGAAAATGTTTGTAATTCTTAAAAAGTTAATGCAATACATTTGTCAAACTCAAACAAACATATTAACTCACAGACATCTTATGTAATACAATGTATTTAATATATTCATGTTTAAATAGTTCTTTTATACTCTTACTAACAGCTTAGAAAACCAATAATGACAAAACATTCAAACTTCTACGTACGCACTACATTCAGAATACAGACTGGTGTCAAAATGTGCAAAGAAACAAGTTGTAAACTAAACAGGATTGTGTTTTAAGCAATCAGCTGAAAAGCAGCTGAACACACAAAAGGTCCTCTTTAAAACCAGTGTTTAGCTGTTTGTAAGATAAGATAAACTTTTATTAGTTCCACACGTGGGAAATTTGTTAAGGGATATTGGAGGAAAGTGGCCATAAATAAGTGTGGAATCAATGGAAAACCTGCTCCAAGACCATAATAAAAATAATACATAGATAATTATGAATATCATATTGTGTTAATAGGTCTATCTGAATCCTAAGCACTAGAGTCGAAAATGACTGCAAAGCAGACAATTTAAGATAGTAATGATTCAGGCGATTGATTATACACAGTCATGCCTTGCCTTCAAAGACTCAGATCCCAAGCCTTTAGCAGGGATTTGAACAGATTTCATGGGGCCTACTGCCTTCTGTGTTGGCCTTCTGATGCCTTTAGGTCTTTAGATGTTCACACAGTCTTTAGGCCTGCACAGTGTTGTTCCTGTTTGAAAATTCTTTAAAGTTAATAATTTTTGGAAGCTTGTTTATTTCTATTTATTCAATAAAATAGCTAGCTTTTTTATCAATATATTCTCCATCCATCGTATTCCGCTTATCCAATTTAGGGTTGCTGGAAGTTTCTATCTCTTGTAATTCCCCACAGTCAAATCTACAGTAGAGCTGTTAGAGCAGATTATGAAACGATTTTTACACAGTGCAGCACTTAGATGTGAGCTACAAATGAAGTCCTCCAAATGCATAAAGCATGACTTGTGCAGTAGGCCTGCATTCA
>VOQK01005981.1:3509-14593 GCA_015052645.1 Benitochromis conjunctus
CACATGTTGAGCTGTGGCATTGCAGCGGGGTTGAGGAAAGATAAAAGCTGCCAAATCCAGCTAGATAGTGTAGATGTCCACACAGTGTGGCCTATAATGGATGAGAACTAACTCACTATGGCAAAAACAGGACTGATAGATTAAGCTCTTTAAGGACAGAGATGGCTTTGTCCTCTAGACACCAGATGGCAAAGGGAAAGATTAGCAGCCCTGAACCCCTACAAAAGGTTTCCTTTGTCCTGCTGTAAGCCGGTGCCATTTCGGAGATATTGGAGAACACTGTAATTTGGCATTATTCCTCTAAAACATGACGGCTGAAAGACGCATTATATGCAAAATTGTGACAGATGTTCTCCAGTGGTGCCACAACACCAAAAAAAAAAAACAACAACTTTTGAAACCTCATAATTAGAATTTGCCTTTACAGTAAACCTCATACACAAAGGACATCTGTAAATATCCGTTGTGATACTACTGCTACTATGTGATGATACACTGAGATGATGAACTAGGATGGAGACAGAGCTCCACAGAGATACCGCTAGTCATCTATCCTAACATGAATGCCAAGGTTATCAAAACAAAGGAGTCAATTGTGCAGGCTCAAAGCGACACACTGGTATTTAATAACATAAACACGAAGAGAGTGAGGACAGTTTTCAGTTAATTGCTTTGAGGCAATAATACTGATCAAACGATGGCGGGATCAAAAGGGGTGAAGACAGCAGTGTGCGGGTAAGAGGTCAGACACATCTTGTGGTGCACCACTGCCCAAACTACAGTGCCAATGGTGCAGGCGAGCCACTACACCCTCCTGGAGTCTTTTGATGTGCCTCACTGTGAATTACAGTCCTTAAAAGATTACAGATGGACATAAGCTATATTGACAGACATGGCAGTGCCACACAGGATTGTATACTTTCTGCTCCTCTCTTATTCCAGTAGGCATTTTTTGTGCGTTTGCTTGTCTTTTTAACCCTTTACCCTCTCCTCATTGTTACACATGTTAATTCCATCAAGTTTCACTACTTAGCTTACATAATGACAATCTCACATCCCCCTCTGAAATGCCATTCTTTGTGGTTTGCCAAGGGGCAAAGGATAGTGTGAGAAACTAGCTGCTTTTCACCGCCCCCATATTTCAACTGAGGCAATATAAAACCAACACAGGGATTAACGGCTGCTAAGGTTGCAAGTTTCAATTGCTGGAATTATAAAACAAAAACAAAGGCTAAGTTAACAGAGTTAAGTTAACATTATGGAGGTGGTGTTGCTCTTACTGTTTTACTATCATGGTTTCAAATTCCTTGCTTACACACCAATCGGTCGCAACATTAAAACAAGCTCCTCGGTCTTCTGCACCTCTCCCTTGTGCTGTTCAAAGCAGTTCTGACCTGCCAAGTGAGGGACTCTGCAGGACTTTAGCAGCAGATCCTTAAGATCCAATAAGTTGCAAGGGGTCTCCTTTCAGACAAAATAATTCTGGGGACTATGTGATGCAACTGCACCCTGGGGCAATGTAGAAGAACCAGTTAGCTTAGAGGGTTTGCAATCGGCCCACCAGTGAGATCAGTAGAGTGAAAGCAGCTGCCAGCTGGTTAAAGGACTCAATTTGAACTTAATTTGAAGAAAAAGTAACTATTTTCTTTATATGTTATCAAGCGTAAAGGGAGCTATTAACCCTTAACAGATATCTCCACCAGCAAGCTGCAGGTCCTGGTGCCACTGATGATGGCTTCCAAAAGCTTGAATAACAAATCCGTTGTGCCTACATCATCACTATATGCCAGTCAACACCAAAGACGACAACCAGTAAACCATAGCAATTTATATTCCTCCCCTTTGCTCTCTGTGGCCTTTTGACTTTCTTGTAATCTGGATTCAGCTTCATAATTTTTCTCAGTACATTATGTCACTGTGTGTGGTTACCACAGGCTGCAAGCTGACAGGAAATGCAAGCAAATGTTTTTACATCTCTCTTAAGAAGTTAATTTGCACTGCATTTCCTCCATACCATAAATCTGACTTTTGTTCTTTGTTTTATTTAAAACACTGGGTTGTGCCACAGGGTTGTGCATGGTTAGTTTTGATTCAAGAAGATCAACTTCTTCTTGAATCAAAACCAACCATACACTTAGGTAGAACAAAGGTTAGTGCTGTGCTAGAAGCAAGGCTATTGTCCCTATTTCTTAAAGTGCTGACACACACACTGACACACACAAAAAAGGGATATTATGTAATCAGAACAATGCATACATTTTTTTGGGTCTGAAAGTGTCTAATGTTTTGGTAGGTCAAAGTGAAATCCAGTTTTCCCAGATATCATTGTTTTTACCAGGTCATCTCCTAATCTCTTGCCAAAATCACTTAGATCTTTAAAGGTGCCCCCCCCCGCAGCTTAATTTATTCCATTGCTTGATAGGTGCCGTTGTAACAAGAAGATCAGTGTTATAAACTTAATCTGTAAGGGGTTTTAGTGTTTTGGCTAATCGTTGTACATCTTAAAATACATCAGTTTGTAATTAATTTATAAAAACATGTCCATCAAGATATCTAAAGTGACATTTATCCCACAGGAGGTCCCATGTCAGTTAACTTATTCAGCATGTTACACTTGTATTTTAGTGTTTGTGTATAAAAGACTTGGTGATGAGAGTGTGTAGGCATATATAATGACAGACTCACATTTTGATGTTTTCATGGTACTGCTTGGTATCAGAAGGCTGGTTGTACAGAGGCTGGATTGGAGAAGAAGAAAAAAAAGCCGATGAACAGAAAGCCTTTTTTTTTTCCAACTGTATAACAGATAAAATGAAGGCCATATGTCACTTTTTCCTCCAACATGTGATGAATATGACTCTCACCTTACAGCAAAAAAAACAAAACACGTATAATCATAAGTTAACCTCTTAAACCCCGGGGTTTTTCCTGCGGTTACCGCTTAAAATGCCCAAAAATAAATATAGTATTTCTCTGCATACACACAATAAACAATCTTGGTATCAAAACAAAGCAAAATTTGTGAGACTTCATCCCCCCTGCCTGGGGGGGATGTGAGGCGGGCAAATGAACTGAATCATTTCTTTAACAGGTTTGATTCATCCACAATGCAGTCTTCAACATCGGCTGCAGACTCACCCACCCCCACTGCTGCTGTTACACCACCTCCACTCACCCTGCTCACTACTCCCCACCCCCAACCATAGCATCCCGTACACATCCAACACATGGCTCCAGCCTGTCTCTCTCAACCATACAGGTTAGGAGGTAACTGAGGAGGATCAGAGCCAGGAAGGCAGTGGGTCCAGATGCCACCAGCTCAAGGGTGGTCAGGTCCTGCGCATGGGGTGATGGAGCACATCTTCAACCTGAGCCTGAGGCTGGGGAAAGTTGCACAGCTCTGGAAAACCTCTTGTGTTGTACCAGTGCAAAAGACTCCATCCCAAGGACCTCAACAGCCCCTGGAGCAGCTGGTCCTGGCTCAGCTTCGGCCCCTGGTGAGCTCATCACTGGACCCACTTCACTTTGCCTAACAGCTGCATCAATGGAATGGATGATGCCGTCATTCACCTCCTACACTGGTCCCTCTCTCACCTGGAGACCGCTGGGAGCACTGTGAGAATCATGCTCTTTGATTTCTCCAGTGCCTTCAACACCATTCTTCCCACATTCCTGAAGGACAAGCTGGAGAACACAGGAGTGGACCATCACCTCACTACATGGATACTGGACTACCTCACCGACCAACCACAGTATGTGAGAACTCAGGGCTGTGTGTCAGACAGGGTCGTCTGCAGTACCCACAGGGAACGGTTCTGGCTTAGTTCCTCTTCATCATCTACACTGCAGAGTTCTCTCACAACTCCACCCAGTGCTTCCTGCAGAAGTTCTCTGACAACTCTGCAATGGTCGGCCTCATCACTGATGGGGACGACAGTGAGTACAGAGAACTGACTCGAGGCTTTGTGGACTGGTGCCTGCAGAACAGCCTCCAGATCAACACCAGAAAAACCAAGGAGCTGGTAGTAGACTATCACAGGCACAAATATTCTCCACTGCAACCTCTAAGCTCCAAGATATGGACATTGAGGCTGTGGATAGCTACAGGTACCTTGGTGTTCATCTGAACAATAAACTGGACTAGACTCACGATTCATAATCCCTCTACAGAAGAGGGCAGAGCAGGCTGTACCTGCTGCAGAGGCTCAGGTCTTTTGGAGTGAAGGGCCCACTCCTGAAGACCTTCTATGACTCTGTGGTGGCCTCAGCAATCTTTTACAGCGTGGTCTGCTGGGGCAGCAGCATCTCTGCTGGGGACACAAAGAGGCTGAACAGGCTGATCCGGAGGGCCAGCTCTGTTCTAGGATGCCCTCTGGACCCAGTGGAGGTGGTGAGTGACAGGAGAATGGTGGCTAAGCTGTCATCCCTGTTGGACAACATCTCCCACCCCATGCAGGAGACTCTGACAGCACTGGGTGCCGCAGCCTTTCCTCCCTACTGCTGTCAGACTCTACAACATGGTCTCTGCAGAGGACCACACACGTGCAGACAGACACACACGCACATACCATACACAATGGCAACTTTCGCCCTGTTTCCCTGATGTGCAATACTACCAAGTGCAATCTTCCCAATATAACAAAATATTTTATTCTATATTGTATAGTATGTTATTCTTTTTATCTTATTTTATTCTATTGTTTTTTTTCCTTAATGTTTACTGCTCTTAACTTGCACTTTCTAATAAAAGTTTATCTTATCGTAAATATAGGTGTCAAAATAATTGAGGATGGAAGAAGAAGAAGAAAAGACTTTTGAAAATGTGTTACAGTATACAATATCCAGAAAATCATGAATCAATATATGGATATTATCTGTGCAAAGGCTGATGCTGCGGAAGTGAAAATGAGCAAAGTTACAGAGGTTTTAGTGAAGGATACCCAGAAGTTTTGCAATTTGCCACAGTCTGTGAGAGTTGAATTTTATTTTTTTTTTAAGGTATTAACAGCATTAACTTTATTTACATTCCTAAAGGATGCTTGTATTTTAATATTTTCTGAAGAATTACCCACATACACATGCATAACGGGCCTTCCAACAGTGTAATTTGCACGGCGAAAATAGTCTTTGGGACTGAAAATTCTGAGGGGCAGTAACTTCGGCTTCTATTGGCCGATTGGCATGACTGACCCCGCTTTTTAATCATTTGAGCCAATAGGATCACAGTAACATCACAATGTTTGAATCAATCCCACAAATCACAAATTGCAAGGCGAGAAATACAAGTGAACCCAAAACGCACAACACTTGCTGTCGTTAAATCAAATCTCTGTAACTGGGAGGAAAACAGCGACGTTTAGGCGGGAAATGGCTCTGATGCATTGTGGGACATGGAGTTTTTCAGGAAAAGAGACATATCAACAATTTTGTAAGCTTTGGAAGAAAACAGCAAAGGTAAGTCTAAATTAATCCTACTGTTTTTAAACGTGAAATGTAATTTTGGTCTTCTTTTGTGGCTGGTTCAGTGAATTTTGGTCAGCGAAAGATTAAAGTTGCAGTTTTGGGATCCGTGAGATATCGTTTTTTTGTAATTTATTGTTTAAGGGGTTCAAGAGGTTAGCAAGAATGCCACAAAGCTGTGACTGACAGAGGACCAATAACATGATATAATTCAATACAGATAACTCACCCATAAAACAAATAACCTAGGGATAGTATTTTGCGTGGGCTCTTGAACAGGCTCATTAAAAAAACAAGAAAAAGAGCCAAGTGGTCACACTCAGTGTGCTACTATGCATGTGGGAGTAAGATGTATGGACAGCCAGATGGACACACATAGTATGTCAGGATGTACAAGAGGGGGGGGGGACATAGTAGTCGAGAAATTTATAAAGGAGCAGAAGTACTCATTTCAATGTGACTGCTAGAACAAGCAACATGTGAATCATTTTATTTAAAATTAAATATTTAACATACCAGCTAATGGAGCTTTAAGATAGGAAACAAATGTTTTCACTTCATTATTTTCAACCTAAGAACTGAGGCCATGATGTGATCAGGCTTGTTCCTCTCCTTAAGCATCCTTTATCCCTCTAATGTGACCTTGTGAAAAAACACAAGGGGGGGGGGAGGCGAGGGAAAATGCAAAAACTGAATTGTGAGATAAAATAAAGTCTCTACTCACCAGTTCTACCCTGGGTCCCAGTCCCTCCAGTATCCTGTGAGCTTCTTCTGCCTTTTTCTAGTGTGCAAAGATAAACACAAGTAGAACATTAGCCGGCCGCCTGCACCTCTGCCATCACCACGGCAACGCAATGAGCATGCTAACTTGATCACTAAGGCTACACCACTGCTTTCTGGCTGGATGGAGAGATGGATGCGTTGACTATTATTAGAGCTTTTAACTGAAGCTGAGCCACAGCTCCTTGCCTCAGCACCCTCTCCTCTTTCTCTCTCTCGCTCAGATAAAAAATAAAAGATTACTCACCACCCCTGAGCAGAGAGGTAAGAGAGAAAGAGCAGGCGGGCAGGAAAGCAAGTGGGAGTGGAACAAAAAGTGAGTGGGAGAGAAAGAGTAGGAAAAAAAAGAAGAAGAAGAAAAAAACCACAAGGAACAAGGAGGGGTGGGAGCTATAAGGCTTTGGTGCTTATCTAATAAGAGACATCTGATGAAAGACAGAGAAAGCTCTCACCCCGAGCTACCTGCAGCCATCAACCCCTTAAACTAAATTTCTGCAAGGGACCATAAAACAAGAAAGATGGGGTGTTGGGGCATGAAGCTGGGCAGTTAAAAAAAAAAAAAAACATCTCGGGGTGACCTCTGCTGCTCTGCTCCTCCATACATTTATATTTAGCTCCCTCCACTAGACAAATGTTGCAAGGAGTGGCCCAGACGACTCCTCTCAGTGCTTTTTCATGCTTTTCTTTATTCCACTATGTAAGCTTAATCAAACAGACCCTCCTTGGTGGCACGCCACACGCTCTGTTTTACATCTCTGTTCGTTTGACTCAATGATCAATCTAAACTGCTTGGGCTGAGACACTTCAGCCCTTTTTCTATTAGTACCACCTCAACGCGACTTGAGGTGGTACGACTCATCTCGACTTGCTTTCCATTACAATCAAGTACCACCTAATGTGGCGTGGGGTCTTTATAACGTGTTCGTCATTTGTATGCGGCAAGAATACCAACAACAAAGGTGAACATCGAGGCAGCCTGCGGCTCTTTGTCAGACTCGTGTCCACAGTGTTGTTTCCGTGTAGCCATTTGCCTTGTTGCCTGGTTTTAAAAATGGCGGTTTCGATTTTCGTGACGCAGACGCTCTGATGACTCATCACGTGATGCCTCTGACTAGCCAATTGGTGGCACACAGTCTGTTGATGTCATATTATCCAGTCACCCCGGATAACTTGGAACCCCAGTCGAGTAGGTACCAAAAAAAAAGTATATGGTACCAGGACCCATCACGTAATGGAAAACCCTAAAAACCCAAGTAGGTGCTAATGGAAAAGGGCTATTACAGACAGGATGGCAGTATAGGACAAAGCATGGTGGTGGATGGAGAGGAGCATGTGGGAGAAGTGGGTGGGGGTGTGCGATGAAGCCTACATGTTTCACCTCCCATCATGTTTCTTCTCTGTAGAGGTAACAAAGGAGGTGTTTGGGGACCTTCTCCTAAGTTTATACAAGACTCACACAAACAGACTTGAAAGTGAGACCCCAGAGAAGCTCAGCACAGCTCAGCTTCAGTCAACACAGGCTTACAAGTAGGTCACCTAAGAGGGAATCCAAATGGCACGGCTCCTACCTATAAAAACTACTGTGCATTTTCTCCTACTATAAATGCAACTGGAAGCACTGATGCTTTACATATGCACAGCATACATATTGATCAAATGCAAATACTGTATCGGGATGTTAGTATTCTTCCTTCAGTCTGATTAGAGTTTTTCCTCATTCCTGTTGCTTGTCACCAGTGAGTAGGTGTAACAGGCTGCAGAGTGTTGCCTCAGAGAGCTTGCTCACTACAGAAGCAGTTAATGAGCAGCAATTATTAAAAGCAGCCTTTCATCCTCGGGGGAATAGGGAGACTCAAGGATTTATATTCATTTCCTGGCTGTGACACTTTAAGCGAATTTGAGAACAAGACCGTATGATTTCTGACCTCAAACTGCTTGAAACACCCATTCACATAAAAATACTTGAAATGGCATGTTTAGAAATAAAGAGGGGGGGCAGACAAGATGTGAAAAGAAGCAGCGGAGAATATTCTGTTTATTTCATGAGGGAGGGACGATGCTTTTAATGACTGCTCTCTCGATCCATCTCTACCACACATGGTCCATCACACAACCGAAGCAGAGAAGCTGGCTCCATTATTTCAATCACACTCCCCTGTGGTAGCACACTGGACTTAAGGTCTGAGTAGTTGCATTTTCTCCAGCAGGTCATAAGCTCAAACTAAAACTACAACAGTGTGTGTGTTTTTTTTAATGTGACTACAATCACAGACCAGTGAAACTCCCATTAGAGGAAAAGAGGAAAGAAACAAAAAAACAGGTACAAAAAGAAAGCAAAGCCTAGAAAGCAATCTTAACACAGAATAATGAAAGTATTTAGCATAGTTCAATTTATTTTTGATAAGAAGTGTAACACAGGATCTTTTTTTTCTGTTGTGTTGTGTGTCCGTGTTCTAAATATGACAAGAGCGAAGCTGAGCTGAGCCTTCCCCAGGGTTTGATAAAGGGCTGTCAGCAGAAATGAGGCTGTAACCCTGCCTGAGAAAGCTGGTGATACAGAGCGTAGAAGGAACAAATGACAGCACAAAGACATGAGCTCAAAAGGGTTGGAGGATGAAGTAATTAAAGCCAGATGCTTAAATACATACACCTGTGTGTGTCAACATGTTAAAATACATACTCATGGTGGTGTTCAGCATACACCTACCAGTGATTATATTTGTTTGAAATCAGGTAAAGCACCAAAGCTGAGGCACATAAAGGATGTAAGTCATTTTGCAACCTCTAAAAATAGCAAACACTTGTGCATATATCATTTGCTTTAAAAAAATAAAAATTAGGGTGCACAACTTCTAACTTATAGTGATGCTGTGACTGACCACAAATACATGTCTAGCTTATCCTGTAAGGACAGACAGAACAGTCAACCACTCAACAATAGCTCTCCACAGCTCGACATAGGTGTGCTTTGAGAAGTTAGAGTGCACTAAAAAAATAAAAAATATGCTCCAGGAGGACTCGAGTCAGATGTTGTAAATGATTTCTATCAAGAACAGGCCATTTACTGTTAACTGTTGACTGCAAAAAAAGATGGGGCTGTACAAGTTATTATAAGATTTCCTGGCATTTCTAGGAGCTATTGTACACCTTCAAGTGTATCATCACCTCTGGGCTGAGTAGAGTTTACACTCATTTACATGTAGTCATATCTGTACTGCCTCAGAGCACAATACCTGGATTCATCTTATATTTAATCTCATTATTACATTATGTTAAATTTCAGTTTTCTAAGATCATCATCTTTGTATTTTAATTTTTATCTTGAATAAAGCTGAAATTCTCTTTTGAGAAAAAAGTTGAAATGTGGCGATCACAGTTGTTTCTTTAAGACAAACATGGTTCTTATACCGTATACCAAATGCCTTGTGGAGATGACTTAGTGAAATCTTACTTTATTTTCACTTTTAGTTACAAGGAAACTTCTCTTTTAGCACATAAATACACAATATAAGGACACTGAAAAGATGGTGCAGAAAGCTGCATCTGGCCAGCAAAGAAATAAAGCCAGACTTAGACGAGTTGGCTTGATTTGTAAAATATGAAATAGCAAGGATATCAATGGTCACACCCTACAATAAAAAGGATGTATGTTGAATCACAAGATAAGACAGCTGATCAATCTGGTTTACTAAGTAAATACATAACTAAATAAGTACAAAATGCCTTGTGTTGATCACAAGGCATTTTGTAGAATCTATAGAAAGTGGCATCTCTACATTTCCACTTTTTAAGTGAAATAGTATTTAGACTTCAATCTCAAAACTTTATTCTCAAAACAACCAATTTCTTTTTCTTAATATGGCCCTAAGACGCCTTCATAGAGAGGGAGAACAAATGTAAAACTAGAGAGAAACAAAAAGGTTTCTCTCTAGATTTTAGAAAGGGAGGGTGGAGCGAAGGCAAAGTTGGAGGGTCGGCAGTAGGCCAAAGTACATCATGTCAGTGAGAGGGAAGTGGGAAGTGTTACAGAGGTAACGCTACAAGTTAGCCATTTGTACACATCCAGATAACTCTTAAGCAATGTCCTGCAAAACAGAAATGTTTTGAGTCAGCCGTGTATGATGGCAATCGTAGTTGTGAAGGACAACCCCTGTTCTCTTAAAAGGGCTTTTAATGCCATTTTTGGCCATGAACTAGCAAAAAATGATTGTTCTCTAAAAACCCAGCATCTACACAAAAACAAAACCTGAAGGCAAACAAATGATGCAAAAATGTTGCAGTCAGATCCAGGACACACAATTCCAAGATTTGTCGGTTTGTTTTTTGTGTAATGGACCAACATACTGCCTATAGCCAAAGGCAAGGACATAAAACGTAGCTGTAAAAGATGTGGGCTATGACCAACACGTCACTTTGTGCTACGGACTCTGACTAACACACAGAGTGGATGACCCTACAGTGACATGCCCATGATGATTCAAAACAACAAAGATAGAAAAAAAGTGTCCTGGTGATTTTTTGATTTTTTTTTTATGACATTTAATCGTTAAAACTTTACACCTTTCCAATCAATTCTTCATTTTCGGTGCCTTGAATGTGTCAGAAATGTTCACAATATGGAAATTTGCTTTGTTAGAAACAAACAGTTGTTTATCTGTTCTTAAACCCAGCTTCTTTTCCTGAATATAGGAATGAAATGAAAGGAGGACTTCCCTGCTTAAAATGCCAGTTAAATGTTTTTTCTTTTTTTTAAATGGAGTAACAACCCTGCTTCCAACCACTAGAGGGACCGAGAGCACAGAGAATCACTTCAATGTAGACTTCTGCACACTGCATATAATTCT
>VOQK01005982.1:8147-20865 GCA_015052645.1 Benitochromis conjunctus
TAGAATTTGAAGACGTGAGCAATAATGACTCAGAGTCTTTCTCCCCTTCACCTTTTTCCTCAGCATCTTTTTCCTTTTGTTCTTGGGATCTAGGGATTTCTTTTGCCTGAATATCTCCTGAGTCAGTGCATCCATGTGTGCTCCAGTGTGTAAGCAGCAGAGAGGGAGACTCAGAGTCTGTACCAGAAAAAAGCTCTTCACTTTCATTTATAGCATCTACTCCATCTGATGTGAGTTTCTCCTCCTCTCCCGCTCTTCTGGCACTTTCCATCCCCTCACCCTGCTCCTGTCCCTTTTCACTGTTCTCTGTGCTCCTACTTTCCCAGCGTAGGCGGCTGCGTCGTGACCTGAGGCGCAGGGAAGAACTTGTTCTATAACCTGTAGGTTCAGCATGGCTGAGATCTGGCGTTTGAGGGCAAGCATCAGATGGAAGTGAGAACCTGATCACCTGGTTCCTCCTAGAGTTGTCAAATTCAGCTGGACCTGGCAAAACATCAGATGATTTGTGAATTCCACTTTCTGCTTTTATTACAGGCCAAACATGTTGTGCCTCTGACAGTAATAACAGTGTAGTCTCATCCATATGACAAAGGAAATGTCCCATGATCAACTGTTACCTTCAGTGTGTCTCTGGCCCTGAGCTGTGTCACTGCCGCTTTTCAGTATCAATGAAGAAGGATTGAGACAGAGATTTGATGCAGGCTCCGTGTCTCTTTGCTCCAGGTGGTTTTGTTCAGCGATCCTGCTCCTCACATGTCTCCGTACTGCCTCCAAGCGCTCGGCACGCTGTTTGCAGATGTATGCATTTATATGAGACAAAAAGGTTCTTTACATTTTCCTTTTTATAGCACAGTGAAAAACACTCACCTGCAGTCTCTGGGCTGTCCTCAGATATTCTCTTTGTAATTCAGCCAACTTAGTACGAAGCTGAGAAAAACCAACATTAATCTCAGGGGTCATGGCAGCATTTTATGTGGCACAGGTGTGAAGACAAATGCAAGTTACCTTCTCCTTATCATCAGAATGTAGCGTAGATCTCAGCTGCTCCTCACAGTGCAGAATATCTCCCACAGTGGTCTCCATGCTGCTCTCTGCTCACAGCAACACACGACTAAGACTTAAATGCAGCCATAACACGCCTTCTATGGCGCTAGCACAGGTGGCAGACGTAACCTTTGTCACATATATTTCCTTAAAACTAGAGCTCACTATTTTCTTCAACTTAAAAACCCACCGGAAACATAAACGTTAACAGCTAACATCGGAAGCTAAAGATACATATATAAACACGGATACTTTATTAAACGTCCAACTCGCCTTGTATTGTACTTCATGCTATTTCATAAGGTGAGGTCTTCAGCAACTAACTACACCAGGCTACAAGTTTATTTTGACGGTCGATTTGGCAGGTATCGATTTAGTTCTAATTTCCCGCGACTCACATCGCAAGGCATGAGCAGTAGAGCGCCGATGACTCGATCAGCAGTAGGTAAGTGACGCCAAAGCGTCTCTGTCGCCCCCTGGTGTCTGGCTGCAGTGTAGGTCGTAAACTAAGGAGCTTGGAAAGAAAAGCGACTGGAGCTTCTTCAGTTCTAACACCAGATGGTGGAAAGTCCCAGGTCATAAACCCAGCTGCCTCCTTCATTTTTTTCCCTAAAGATTCTTTTTGCAATTATTTTAGTCCTCATCATTGCTAATTTGTCTTTAAGGGATAATCATTCTCATAAGTTTGATTTTTACAACTAAAATTGGGGTGCAACATTTTGATGACAGCTTTGATTGGCAGCTGCAGTCACAGATAAATAAAGTACAAAGGCTAAGCTACCATATTATGTACTGTCAGCAAAAGCTGCTGCTGTGTTACTGAGAAAGGTAAAGGTTGAGGAACATAAACAGTAACTGAGTTTGGTGTTTAAGAAAGCTGCTGATCTCAGAGCAGCGCAACTTAAACATTGAATATAGTTACTTACATGAAAAAGACATGTTTTCTTTGACAGCAATAAATAAAATCTGATGTAAAGTCAAAGATCTATATTTATATACTCATTTGAAAACTTTAATCAGGAATTCGTTTAAAGTGCATTTTCCCATGGAGGATAATATTTTAAATATATCGTTTTCTACAGCACTTAATAGAAAATCACTATGTTAAAGTCCAGAGTCTCTGTGCATTATCTGGGGAAGATGTACAGTACTTGTAACATTACACAAAGCAAAGGTGGCTGTCACAGTGTTCACTGTTCACTGTGGGACCCACGCTGGATGTCTGAAGACGATTTCCCTCTGAGGAGGCTGCTGGTGAAGATTCTGAGTCTTGCTTCAGTCCTCCTGACGTTTCTGACATGATGTCTACCTCACTGGGTTAACAGAACATCTGGCACAGGACAGCGGTGAGGAAAGAGAGGGAGAAAGCTTCTATAAACCTCTGGACCCAGGAATCCAGACCCAGCTTGATCCTAATGATCTCTCTCGCCCATTTCCCCCCAGGGTAATTATAGCTACTGATAACAAAGTGGATTCTGGGTCCTGTTGTTAAATGAAAATAATAAATTGCACTTCTATGAAACCTTCTACTGCTGTGTTTATAAATTTAACATTTTTTTGAAAGTTTTCAGGCTGTGGAGCTCTGAATCTGTAATGAATGGAAAACTGTTTAAATCTTCAGTTTGATAAATAACTGTAAAAAAAACAACCCAACTAGCAAGCGGCCTACAAAAATCATAGAGTGCCAAAACTAGGCCAACATTTTTTTAATTGGGCTAAAAAATGCAAATACTGTAACAATAACTTTGACATGCTCATTGAACGACTTAAATAACTCTTAAATAATTAACCAATATTTGATTTATTTATTTATTAAAATTCCTTAGTGATAATAGGTGACACAAGGTGAGTTTATTGCATAACCTTTATTAAAATGGATTACTAATATAGTTTTATTCGTGGAAAGATAGATGTGTTTTATACAGAGCCATGTTTTCTGAAAACTACGAGAAGCAACTAGCACAGTTTTGAAAGACATAAATTGCCATGTTTAATCTCAAAGACATTTACTCTAATATATTGAAAAAAGAAATCAGACAAAGATGCAGAGGCTACAGATCAGGCTACAGAAGTGATGGCGTTCTCTCTGAACAGCTTAGGGTGTCTTGGACTGATGAGGATAAAACAATGAACTAAAGCATTGCTATGTTGTCTTGTAAGTGTGAATCCTGGTCGTTTGGCAGTCTGCATAGGATAACATCCTTTAAAATAGGCATAAACTAAACTTAACTGGGCTGCAGTTTCTTTATATTCAGAAACATAATATCCTTGTCAAAAGTTCCAGTCAAGCACCTAGGCATGCAGACTGTTTCTACAAACATTTGTGAAAGAATGGCTCGCTCTCAGGAGCTCAGTGAATTCCAGCATGGTACTGTGATAGGATGCCACCTGTGCAACAGATCCAGTCGGGAAATTTCCTGACTACTGAATATTCCACAGCCAACTGTTAGTGGTATTATAACAAAGTGGAAGTGATTGGGGACCACACCAACTCGGCCATGAAGTGGTAGGCCATGTAAAAGTGGATGCTGAGGAACATAGTGTGATGAGGTCGCCAACTTTCTGCAGCGTCTGCAGGCCTCCAAACTTCATGTGGCCTTCAGATCAGCTCATGAACAGTATGTAGAGAGCTTCATGGAAAGGATGTCCATCCAAGCTTTACATCAACAGAATGCAGAATGCAAAGCATTGGATGCCGTGGTGTAAAGTGGGTTTGGTGATTGCAAGGAGAACGGTATTGGTCTGACTGCACTGTGCCAGTATGGTGGAGAGAGGATTATGGCATGGGTTTGTTTTTCAGGAGTTTGGCTCGGCCCCTTAGTTCCAGTAAAATGAACTCTTTAATGCTTCAGCATACCAAGATATTTTGGATAATTTCATGCTTCCAACAGATTTTGGGAACTGTTCTAACATGACTGAGCATTAGTGGAGAAAGCAAGGTCCATAAAGACTTCGGTGTTTGGTTTAGAAGAACTTGACTGGCCTGTCAAGAGTCCTGCGAGCCAAGCCTCCTCATCCAACATCATTGTCTGACCTTAGAAATGTGCTTCTGGAAGAATGATCAAAATTCCCACAAACACACTCCTTTACCTTGTGAAAAGCCTCTCCAGAAGAGCTGAAGCTGTTTTAACTTCAAAGAGTGGACTGGCATCATATTAAACACTGTGGATTACAAATGTGATGTCACTCAAGGTGATATGAATGCGAAGGCAGATAAGGGAATACTTTTGCGAATATAGTGTATTTCTCGTCACTACAATGCAGACTGCATATCAACAGCATGAAATGTGGTAAGTGACAAAAATCTGTTAGTGTAAGATTAGATTTCTTATAGTCTTCTTCTTTATTTGTGATTGATTTGCAAATTTGGGCTGCTCATATTAGCAATATGCATATTTTGCATAAGCCGACATATTGAGTGTGTTGTACACACTCAGAGTGTTTGTGTTATTATTCAGACTGTTGAACAAAACAGTGTTCGAGCCTAGTTTGGTGAAATTCTCCATTTCCTCATAAACCCAAAGGTGAGGTACTTCAGGACGGGCATGCCGACGTTCATCAAAGGACGCAGGGTAAAGAGCATGCAGTAGAAGGCCTGGACAGACAGGCATCCAGTTTCATCGGCATATTTCAGCGCTAAAATGGGTGAGTACATCGGGTTGGTCAGATTGTGGAAATGTGGATTGCTGGCTTCGATCACTCTCATTGTACACTACAAAGAAAGATGAGACAAATGGAAAGACACCATCTGCAGTCAGACTTAAAGGATTAATCCAAGATGGAGTCAGATGGATTAGACTGAGTGAGTCACAATGACACAGTTTATGAACTTACTTTGGCAATGTAATCAGGTGTTTGTCCCAGTATCTCAAAGATATCAACAGCACCAGGAAGATAGAAATTCCTGAAGTAATTCACTGTGTCAGGATCAACACTAGGCCACTCTTTCTCTTTCATGCCCTGAATCATCTTTAATTCAAACTCTGTGTGCACAGGGCCTGGCTCCAGCATTGATAATCTGTGGAGAGAAAGACATACAACAAAGGGGGGGGCTGTAAGAAGTAAACCACATGGCTTAGTTAAATAGATTAACATTGGCTTTAACTGTTTTAAACTGGTTTAAACGGGCAGCATGGTGGCACGGTGGTTAGCACTGTTGCCTCACAGCAAGAAGGTCCTGAGTTCAATTCCACCATCAGGACGGGGTCTTTCTGTGTGGAGTTTGCATGTTCTCCCCGTGTTTGCGTGGGTTCTCCCCGGGTACGCCGGCTTCCTCCCACAGTCCAAAGACATCCAGTTTGTGGGGATAGTGGGATGCAGTTTGTTTAGTGTTTCCAATTGGAAACACTAAATTGCCCGTGAGTGTGAATGGTTGTCTATGTCTATGTGTGTTAGACTGGCGACCTGTCCAGGGTGTATCCCCCCCTCTCGCCCCAAGACAGCTGTGGTAGGCTCAAGCGCCCCCCGTGACCCTGAAAAGGATAAGCGAAAGCGAATGGCTCTCACAGTCACCCGCATTCACATCTATGGGCAATTTAGAGTTTTCAATTCACCTATCCCCACAAACTTGGTTCTTTTATTGGTTCTTTATTTAATCTCTTTGGTCCAGATTGACATTTTTTTGAACAGTGGATTGCCATGTAAGCTTGGTTAGAGTAAGTCATCTAACATGCTTGTTGAGCCCTGAAATGTCCCTCTAGTCCGGCCATTACGTTGACATTTATTGTTTTTTGTGAAATGCCTCAAAGTTATTAGACTGGTCCTCTTGGGACCATAAATATTTGCACAAAATGTCACGATAGTGTTGAATATTTGTTCAACATTTCCGTTTGCACCAAAGTGGTGTACCAACCAAGAGACAGACATTAACACGAAGCGTGGTTGAATTATTTAAGCAGTGATTTATATATTTATTTTTGCAGCTCATCCTACTTGATGCTGGAATTAGGACGAGGCCTCTTTGATTGACAGGTATCCCTGCACAGGTACCTACAGCCTGCTGCACCTCAGTCACTGCTTCAAAGCATTAAACAGAAGTTCTGCACCATGTGTGCTGTTGGAGCCTTTTAAAGCTTTATTTAATGGATAATCTGAGTAATTATTATGGTTTGCTGTTTGGTACAGGCCATCCAAGAAGTTTGGGTTTTGTTTTTTTCTCAGTCCATTACTTTGCACTGATTAGCCGATATGTATACATTTTATGGCTGCAGCTTTCTAATGTGGAGTCTAAAATCCCTGGATAATGTCACAGTCTACATCCATCTTTTATACTCTCTACAGGCAGGCCTAGCTCGACAGATTGCTACAGTAGAATGCAATGTTCCTAAATCAGTTCCACCCCATGCTTTGCCTTCAAAATGTCAACAATGTGACAGTGAAAAAACTCTAAAACTAATGAAAATTCAGTGACTAATGGGTCACCTCAAAGTTTGTTTGTTCATCTTTTATTTACAGCCGCTGATTACTGTCTTATTAATAGTAAACTGATATCAGTTGTACTCACGTGACATTAAAATTCAAAAGCTGCGCAGCCAGACCCTCGCAGAAGCCCTCAAGAGCAAACTTGGAAGCTGCGTATACCTCGTTAAACGCCACCCCTGAGAAAAACAAAGTGTATGTATAACCTCACAGATCGGCTGTTCACACCTGTTTCCGAAGACATGCACATTAGTCTTTTCACATGTCTGCACTTCCATTAACCCGTCGTCCACCTGCCTAACCATCAAACTGAAGCTGACAGACGTGTTACTTACCCCGCCACACCTCCTCTCCCTTCATACCTCTACATCTGCTTACCTTGGAGTCCCATCACACTGCTGACCACTATGATGCGTCCCGCTCTCCTTTTCTTCATGTCAGGCATCACCTCCTTGATCAGGCGAACTGATCCATAGAAATTGGTCTCAAAGACTTTGTTCATCTCGTCCATGGGGATGCTCTCCACTGGACCCACCATGCCAATGCCTGCATTACTTACTGGTTTGGAGAAAAAGAATGAATTGAAGAAAAGGCTATGATCAACACCAGGTTTGGACATTTTAGCAATCCAAAGTATAGCAATGCTTTCCTTTTACTTACTGAGGATGTCTACACGTCGATCTTTGATGTTGTCGATACACTGTTTCACCGACTCGTCGCTGCAGACATCCAGTGCAGCCACAAAAAGAGTTTTGCCGTACAAATCCCCAGCAGCTTTCACCAGATTATCTTTACGTTTCAGGTCGCGCATCGTGGCGATTACTGCAGACAACATGGTGACAAAAGAGAAAAAAAGAGACAAAAAATAATAAGCTGGGATTCACGTTCACATATTTTGTTATCTTAGCCTTATCTCTATGAGCCCTGCAAAAACAAGATTGCCACACAAATGCCGCATTTTTATTTAACCATTATTTATACAAGTAATCCCATTGAGACTCAGTGTCTCATTTGTTTCTGTTGTCTGTTTCAGACACACAAATGAAAATTACAACAATTAAAGGAACAATAACATAAAAATGTTTACACAGTCATATCAAAAACAGGAACAAGTTCCCAGGGATGATTTCACAAGGATATGGAAATGGAGTTGTGCTGAGAAGTGCAAACAAATAAACATGGCAAAAACTTTAGTTTGCTGAGTTTAGCCACTGCCATGCCATCCAACTAGTGCCATCGTGCTATAAAGAAGAGCTCCTTTGTGAAAACTGGAGAGAAACCTGCCCACAGCCAAAAACAAGGATGGGGCTTCTCTCTACAGCCTCCAACTGGCAACTGCATGCTGACCTGAACAAACAGCTGAAGTTTCTGTAACATAATGTCATGACTTCAACCAGCCAACAGAGATGATCATCATCTCAGGTGACAAAACACCTGATCACACTGGAACTCAGGAACTGGAAGATGTCCTGTAAGCCCATAGAGGTTGGCTGGAGAGGTTTTGCAGGACTGTTCCTCTGGAAAGTCCTTAATCGACTAAATCCAAGATTGAAGCCACAGACAAAGCCACTGGATGGCTTTGGATTAAAAGCTGATCCATGGGTAGCTTCTGTTAGGATGCAAGTCTGGGCTTGATCAGCCTTACCCACTGACGATGAACGACTGGACCAAAACAGCCCCATAACCCCCGAGAATCTAGAAGATGTATCTTACACACCATGAGACAATATAGCCTTCCATCTGTAAATAAATGATTAGGAAACTGCAGGTACATATATGTGACAGCATGCGGAGTCAGATCATTCACTGTTCACTGTCTACAGCCATATTCAAATTGACAAGGCAGAGACTGGCAGTAACGCATTACCATAATCCAATTACTTTTATCAAGTAACAAGTAAAGTAATGGATTTCCTTTGCAAAAAAGTAATTGGATTACTGTTACTTTTCCCTTTAAGCATGCTGCATTACTGCGTTGCTAAACCGTGGTATTGTTTGTGAGAGTGTCTCATGACAATGACGTACGAGCAACAGACGTGTAGATCAACAATGGATAATATGGAGTGTGGGAGAGAGTACGACCGTGCAGCGTTTAAAGCTTAGAAGTACTGACATCACTTTGAGTTTGATTATGTAAAAAGTGACAAAAGGCTGGCAGGGAAACTGAACGCACTTTAGAAACTGCGCTTTATCTATTTCAGTGATGCCGGACGTTGAGGAGAGGGAGGTGGCCGCAGAGCACAAGACACTATATTGGAAACGATATCAATAAAAGAGTTCTCACAGCCGCGAGTCCTTACTGTTCATGATGCCATCAACAGCTGTGAGAGAGGTGGAATAATATCCTATAGGTGAAAATGCAGGATGAAGTCCACACACATGGACTTCATCCTGTACGCACATGCTTACTTTTCATGACTCAAACAAGACTCATTTATCAGTTGTCACTTTCTAAGTAACAGAAGGGAAATCTATGCTATAGATAGCCAGCATAGTAATGATAAACCTTAAGTAGCTTTCTGCGATGATACATAGTATGCAGAATGGTATTAGTCTTGCCGTGACACATCACCTGACTGCTCCAAGAATAGCCCAGTCAGCCTTCACAGCCTCGTCCGTGAGATCCTTGAGCTAATCAATTATTACACTAACTGTGGCTGGCCTCCTGTTTTTATCTATTGTCTGATGTTTTAAGAGAGACTAAGGTTTAAATTGGGAGCACAGACAGCTACATAGCATCATGTAGTGAGCTGGGAGAGCTTTTCCTTTCACTGCAAAATGCAGTCTCTGGCCTTAATGTTGGAGCAACACCCTGAGCACCACTGACAATCAGCGACCGTTTCAAAGTCCTTAAACTTTATCGTTATATTTTTCATCCTCTGAACAACAAACTTTTGACTGTGGCTCTGGAGGTAGAGCAGGACATCTGCTAATCTGAAGGTTGGTGATTTGATCCCTGGCTGCTCTTACCAAGGCTTTGAACCCTGAGTTTCCCAATACATTAATCATTGTGTGAATGGGTGAATGTGACATGTTGTATGAACTGCTGTAAGTGCTCAAGTAAAGTGGAAAAGTGCTATATAAGAACCAGTCCATTTACCATTTAACATAAGATAAGACAAGACAGCCTTTAATAGTTGTTGGGATGAATCCCTCTCTGTTAGAGAGGGATGAATATGACTAGCAGGAGAAATGGAACAGTAGAAAGGCAGCATTGCATACATATATAATTAGCTGTGACTGGGTGATGTAATGTTTTTTAACACAGGCCGTGTGTTTCTTCAGTTTGGTATTGGATGTAACAGACAGGGCGTGGGAGGCAGCCTTTGAAGAAGTATGCGCAGCTTTGACTTGGATTAGATCTGGTCTGATGCTGCAGAGACTTAGTTTCTCTGGCAAAACTTGACGCACTGTATTTTAGTGCAGACTGGCAAAAATTGCCTGTCTTGCTGGCCCACATGTCTGTAACAAGCTGTGCAAGTACTGGAGATCAGTTTTGTAGAGCTAACTTGCTTTTTTGGCAATAACCTGAGAAAATGACATCAGTTCTCTTCAGGAACTATATATATGATATATGGATATACACATGGATACTGTTGATGAAGACATGAACCATTTCCTTTAAATTTCCTCAAATCCTTTGCATTTGCACCTCCACTTTTGCATTTCTGAAGCAAAGAGTTCCAAAGAAGGTAAACTTTGATCTTTGACCTTCAGGTTCTACACAAAGTAAAGATTTCAGCCAGTAGCTTTGTAAGAGACTTATTTGCTTTTTAAGAGTGTTGCGTTACAAGCACGATCATTTTACAACTTAACAACACTTAAAAAAGACAGACGATAAAGCTCCTGTGATAAATTATATTTGTTTTTAATTATTTTACTGAACTTTGTCTGTTTCTCTATGTCTTATAACACAAGTGTAGCCTGTTCACATGCCAGACCAGTTAAATTCAAATATATAGGTAACATCTACCTTCCTCACTCATGCACCCACCGTGATAGCGCTGCTTTTCATCCTCGGCCAGCATTACGGCAATCCTCAGGCCAATGCCGGAGGAACAGCCTGTGATCAGCACCACTTTCTGCCCGTGTCTCTCCATGGCTCTGCTCAAACTGATACTAGCAGACAAGCAGCTCAGCAGGATGAGTGATACTTTCAGATGAAAGCCATTATAAGAGGATAAACTGAGAAAGGGAGTCACATGGACAGCCCACACAGCACACAACGCAAGAAGACTGGGATTATCCAGTAGCTTTGCAGGTATAATATAACTGTTAAAACTGAAAAAAACAACAACATTTGTGCTTTTTATTGGACAGTAGCATGTGGAAGAACCATAAACAAACACAGCAGCCTGTCACCACCTCCTCCTCATGCTGGCCACTAGCTTGGTCACACACTACTGTCCCATTCCCATCCCATTCTTCAACCAGCATTTGTCGCATCACACAGTGTGGTTGTGTTGGTCACTCTGGCACAAACAGCACACCCAAGCTGATCCCACAAGTGTTCAGTGGAGTTGAGGTCACTCCATTACATCCTCTTCACTCCCAAATTCTGGAGGTAGTCTCTGATAAACCCCACTCTGTTGGGGCAGGTTTTTCTCACCTTAGAGGACAGAGATGAGTCTCAGACTGTGGAGATATGAGATTGCCACTGGTTGCAGAATCTCATCTTGATATCTCTCTGCAGTGAGATTGCCTCCAATGAAGACAAGTCTTATTTTTCCAGTGAGGGAGATGCTGCCACACACCGTCACACTGCCTCCACCATAAGTTGTTATTCTGTCGGTGCAGCAATCAGCATAGCATTTTCTGTGACTTCTCCACACTTTGACCCCATGATCCAGCAGAATCTTATCACTCATCACTGCAAACCTTCACTGCAAATCGGAAAAAGACTGTCTACAGGTCCTAAGTGCTGACAGGATGGGGAATTGGTCTTCTTGGGATGCCCACTTCATGGCGTGTCTCTTTTCTCCGTTATATGGAACTTGGCATTCAATTTGGAGATTCAAAAAATGCTGTAGCTTGGTTTTGCAGAACATCACTTGCACATGTGCCATGCTTGGAGTAGAGACAAACTGTAGCAGGGTTCTGCTTATCTGGTGCTAATCAGGAGCCTGAATGTCAGCACCTGGGGTACTAGAAGTTCAAACAGGAGTCAATAGCAGAACAAGCTGTTTGGTATTGGCAGAGAGAGTTTTTCATGGGCGCAACTCAGATACTCATCTTTGCTGCTCAACCCACAAATGGATTTTTCTAATAAACGTGGCACCATTTAAGGGGAAATAAACAGACTTTCCAATGCTATAATATTTATTTCTAAGAAGCATTGTTACAACAAAGAAATTATCCACCAACACAAATTTTCATACTTTTTGTGTTAAGTTTAGATGTCACCTCGTGTAGACCTCCACCAAGAAATTTGGCGACTCCCAGTGGTCAACATGATTATTTTCAATAGATAGACAGATAATTAAAAAAAAACTTAAATTATTGAAATTTAATCAAAATATAAATAACAGTGTTGCTCTAGCAGCATAAAGGATAAAAAATAGTATAATGTACAATAAAAACATATTTGATAAGAGTACCAAGTGTCCATACTGAAGGCCTTATATGTGAGGCATCGCAAAATTTTGTATAAAGAGAATTCTAATAAATAGTGTAAATGGCATTAATAAATGTACACTACGAATCTAAGAAAGAACAGCAAAACTGCTTGATACAAAAATGTGTCCTGACAGGTGTGTTTACCTGTCACAAATGGAGAGGAGTCGTAGTGTTTTTTTAGAGAATGATAGGAATGATTTCCTGAAGCGTTCTTCATGACAGCGAGGTTGAATCGATCTGTGAGTGAAGGAGCTCAGCTCCCTCTGTAGTGAGGATTGGAGAGGGTGCGATGGGTTATCCATGGTGGAGAGCAGTTTGTTCAGTGACCTCATGTCGCTCACTGAGTCAGACTACTCCAGATTCCAGTGGTGGTTCCAGACGCACATTAGTTTGTTGAGTCTGATCAATTTACAGGTGTTTACTTTAGCTTTTGCTCTAAGACAAAGAAATAAGAAAATAATTTAGCACAAAGGTGTGGATTCACTTTTATTTTGGAGCAGAAAGTTATAGAACAGATGACACACACACACACACGCACGCACGCACGCACGCACGCACGCACACACACACACACACACTTCAACACGAGACAGTAGCTTCCAGTTATAAATCTACGGTACGAGGACTTGGGAAACATGCC
>VOQK01005982.1:28655-38928 GCA_015052645.1 Benitochromis conjunctus
ATGTGTATATGTATATATATTTTTTTGTTAATGTATGCATGTGTGTTTTTCCTTTTAGATCTTTCTCGGCTCACAATTGTGTTAACTGGTGACCCAAGTTCCATTGAGTTTGGATCAAAAAACATTTTACTTGACCATGATAAGGAAGCAAATGTGGAACAATTTTCATCAAAACTATATGATTTGTGTGGTCGACATATCTGTATTATTAACATGCTCGGCCTACAAGACACTGAAAAAACCCTTTTGAATCAGGGAACTCATGCCTTTCTTCTACTGCTACCAAATGGTCTGCACTGCAGCCATTATAATTTAGGAGTGAAATGGTTAGAAAACACTTTTGGGAGAGGAGCACTTTCTAATGTAATCACAGTTATTACCCATGAATCAGGCGAAAAATGTGAAAGGGCTTTGAAAGAACTGAAAGCTAATGTTGGCTTTGATGAAAAAAGATTTCATACTTGTACAAGAAGTATGATATATGAACAAGAGATAGTCGATCTACTGGCAAAAATAGATGACATGGTCTTTGACAATGGCCCACAAAGTTACACTGAACCCATGTGTGCTGAGAAAAGAAATGAGCAGAAGGGACACCAGGAGGACAAATCCCATGAAGAAGAAAGGATGAACTCAGAGGTCCAGACAAATGAAGGTATCTGTCTAGCTATTTATGTCTCCATCTACAAATGTCAGGTAAAAATTTGCTTGTTTTCACACAGCACAATTAGTGTGCAATAATATATTTTAGTAAATTAATTTCCAAAGTGCAAAAGTTGATTTGAAGTGTTTCTTGTTGAAATTGTGAAAATATTGAACCAAAATAAAAATTATTTCTGAAAACAAATTTTCTAAAACACTTCATAAGTGAATGAGTCATTATGACAGAAAAGATAAAAAAAAATATGAACTCACGTAATTTGTACTTTGCAAAAATCAAAAATAAACACACAGACAGTGAAAATTACAATTTCAACTCTATAATTATTTATAACACTGTAAGTAAAACTTGACTTTGATCTAGCAATCTGCTTTTTGTGATCTTACACTGTAGGAGACGAGCTACAGAAGACTTTAAATGCAACAGAGGTAAAGATGAAATGTTTCAGTCTTTGGGAGTCTTTGTTTTATAACAGATTTCTTTGTTTTGGGTTATTGTTTTGTTTTTTGTTTTACTTTTTTGAAAATGTATAATCAGGTAATCAAAGATGATTTTAAAAAACTGCTTCTTCATTTCCACATGTGCCAAGTTATTTCACCCAAAACAACAAATCCTCTTCAGATAAAACGCCAGGTTCTGCAAAGAACATGAAATGGTAAAACAAAAACAAAAACATAATAAAGAGAAAAAAAACTAAATTTTAAAAATGAAAACAAAAAGAAAGTTTACATCTTGCAGTTACAAATCATTGGGTTTATCCATTTCTTTCTGACATCGTTTGACTTTATTTTCATTGTACATGTACAACAAAATTGTGGGTGCTCAACACCAACTGTGCAGGTATAAAATAAAACAGAAAGATGGGACGAATAAATAGCAATCAAGAGGAATATACAAAAACAAGAGGAAGGCACATAATGGAAGAACAGGTTGCAAAGTGCTTGGAAGTAGTCCAATAGACTTGGTCTGAGTAGAGTCTGTGAATGAGAGGCCTGACTGACTGGGGTTACTCAGACCATGGCTCAGATTGGTGGGTGGATGGACAAGAGTGGTGTATCTGTGTGTGTGTGTGTGTGTGTGTGTGTGTGTGTGTGTGTGTGTGTGTGTGTGCGCATCTGCAGATGTTGCTTTGAACCCATACACACTCACACATCAAGAGCATATGGGAACATTAGCTGACATTAGCTAAGTGCATACAGAGTAAAAGCAAAGTCTCCGTGTCGTGTCTTGTCCTCAGCTGCATTCAGATGTCAGTGCTGCTGATGTATGACTGAAACCGCTCTGCCTGCTTATAGGTGTCAGTGTCATCCCTTAAGTCTATCATTCTAGTCTGTGTGCACAACAAGAGCTACCTCGCAACCAATCTTTATCTGTAAGTAAAGCATGCCAACACTGGAGCAGAGTAACAAAGCAGTTTTATGCTGTGCAAACCTTTTGAGTACATATGTCAATCTAAAGGCCTGTGGGCCAAATCTGGCCCTTTGCAAATTGCCCACCTGTTAATTAAAGTTCCCAGGAATAATTAAGTGTTGCGTGCATGGTTTTGCACACCATGTGCACACACCAGACTTAAAAGAAAGCGCATCCACACTGTGGAGGGAAGTTGATGCTAAAGGTGGACAATTTCAGAGGCCTGTGCATTCATTTGCCCCAAGACAATCATTGTTTTCAAAGATAATTTGCACCGTCACTTTGAAACAGCACAGCAGCAGAGATACACGGCCACAGAGGGGGAAACAAAGGCATCACAAAGTTGCTGAACTGGCACGCAGAAACCAGTGCCAGTCGACTACAGCAGAGCGCGTCAAGCCAGATCCCAAAATGATGGAGCTGTAAGGGCAATTTTCATCAAAACAGAGGAAAAGGCTAAGTGGCTGTTAGAAACTGTAAAGTTAATTTGAAAATTTTGAATCCAATTTCACGGCTGAGCAATAAAAAAATTGAAATATCAGACGTGTAGAAGAGTGTGCAGGAACACGATTAAATATTCATCACTTTGCTTTTGCATCAGGATTTGTTTGGTTTTGCTAATATACAACCACCAGCTGTCATATTCAAACTTGACAATCAAACTGACTTTTGTGAGTTGGCTGTGGAGGAGTCTAATTTTAGAGCTGTAATCAGAATGCATTATCTTTATGGGTAAATGGTTTAATGGCTCAGCACCTTTTTGTTGACAGGTTGAGGGCTTTTCATGCGGGTTTACAAGCCCATGCAATAAAGTATGCCAATAACATTCATACAGAATGTCTCATATGATGGGGTGATTTTTATTCAATCTGAATTTAACACCACTGCTATACAGGTAGGGGATAGTTTTATAGGTATATTTTGCAACATGTCTGTGAAGGTTCTCAGTCATCCAGGTCATCGTTGCAACGTGCAGATGGTTTCTAAGTTTTTAGTTCAAATGCAATCATCCATCCATTTTCTAACATTAACATTTAGTCACTGGGACAGCAGCATGAGCAGGGCGGTCCAGACCTCCCTCTGCATGGCCGCTGCCTCCAGCTCTTCTCAGGGGGAAACCGAGGAGTTTCCAAACCAGCTGAGAAATAATCTCTTCAGGATATCCAAGATCTGCCCTGGAGTATTCCGGTTGGGCATGATGGAAACATTATTTTTTAATGGAAATATTCCATTAAAAACCAGAAAATGTAATTTACTGTCAGTACATTATCAGTTTTTACAAAAGCTTCCATAAATGGTAGAATTCAGCGTGTGGTTAGATGAGGGTAGAAACATAGATTGACTAGCGAATCAGGAGCTTTATCTTTAGGCTCAACTTTCTCTTCAGCAGACCAGTTTAGGGTCACAATTTTAGCTCACCACAGTTTGCAAAATAGCAAAACATCTGCACACATCTGGAACCACCGGATTTCCAATCGGTGTGCAGTGTGTGTGAGATTGTACTGTATCTTAATGGAGGCCAACAAAGTTCAAATTCAAATTGTGCTAGTGACTGTAGTATTACTGTAGTATTGGCAAGGTATGTTAAGGACATGTAGTAGAGAGGACCCAAAAATAGGACACAAGGAATGAAATAATAATCATGTCCCATTTATTTGATTAGTGCCAAAATGTTCTCACAGATGAACAAAGTCGCAAAGGAAGAACAAAAACCTAAGTCAAGCAGAGGGTCTGAAACAGGACGGTCTATACAGTGACGGGAGGGGGAGTAAGACACAGGAGGAGGTAATGGACAACAGGTGAAAACGAGGATGGCAAAGCAGACAGTCACGCAAGAGGGAAACCGAAACAGGAAGTAAAAGCAAATCAAGAAGTGAGAAAAAACAAACCTCCAAAGTAAAACAGGAAAAAATGAAAAGATGTGTGAATCTGAAACATGAAGATACTAAAGAATGAGAACTGACATGAAGAGGGGGGACAGGAGGACACACAGGAAATAAGGGAACTAAAAACACAGAATTGCAGAACAAAACAAAATACCAGGACCGTGACAAAGTACTCACACAGCAGGAACTGTAAATGTTTGTTTGTTTTTGTTTTCTGGTCACTTTAAAAAATATGCATGACATCACCAGCTCTGAAGCTTCAGTTAGCAGTCAGAGGACAAAACACAGAACTAGTAATCAAGATGTCATTTCCTCAGCCAGTTAAAGGGACAAAAAAAAAGAAAAAAAAATCACTGGCATGTTTTAATAGCATAGACTTGTATCTGTAAATGATACCATGCCAGGCAGGAAGACTGAATTACAAGCTGACAGAGTGCTATCAGGCAGCCTGGCAGACAAAGCAGACGGACAAACTGAAAAAAAAGAAAAAAGAAGAGCGAGGCAACAAATACATCTGGCACTCAGACTCAGACATTATGCCAACCTCATGTGTGCATGCACATGTCTGTGTGTGTGCGAGACTGTGTGTGCTGGGAGGGTGATTGGGTTAAGGTGTGTGGCAGATGGAGGGTTTACGTAAGCCTCAGAAATACGTGTGAAAAGGAGCAACACCAGTAGAGGCATGCCCTCCTCTCCCCTACCATCTATTATTTCTCCTATTTTCCCTCTCATCTCCCTACTTTCAATATGTTGCACATTTCTCCACCGACCCCCCCCCTCCCAAATCCGCCCAGGCTCGTCTTTTATATCACATCTTTCTTGGCTTAGCGTCCTCCCAGAGCTCTGCAACCATTGTGTCCACATCACGTAAAAGAATACGAATGTCTGTGAGTGCATATGTTACGCATTTTTACTGAAACCTCAACTCTGGGCATAGTCTAGTTGCCTCTTACATAGAGAGTTTCTTTTTTTGGGGCGCGACAGCAGAGTAGGTCACTATCAAAAACGTGTGTATTCATTGTTGCAGTCAACTCTCGTGTGATGCACAGTTTTGTGCACCGAGCCTCTGCAACAAACACGGCTGGAAAAAGAGAGAGAGCTTAACGATGACGGGGCGGTGTGCTCCCTCTGTCTTGATTGGGTTGCTTAGATGTTGTGCCAACATCACCCCACAAACCTCAGAGGAGACATCACACATAACAGCATTTGAACACAAGGTTTTTAGTTTGCTTTTCATTCAACTGCTGAGGAACTTCTTTGCTTTTAATTGGCTGGTTACTGGCTGGCTGCTCAGTGGTGTTAATGGGAGAAGGAACACCAATGAGGAGCTAAAAGAGGCCAAAATTCTCAGTAGAGGACGACATAAACTTATTTTTAGCATGCATTGCATGAGCATGGCAGCAAGTGGAGTGTTAGAAAACGAAGGAGGGAGTTGCTGTGCATACATTTGACCATTTTTCCACATGACTTTTGACCATGTCAAACGTCTGCCACTCGACGCTGGCAGCAGAGCACACTGCTGTGCATGCCAGTGTGCGATTACGGTAAAAAGCATGCATGATAAGAGTGTCACTTTTGAGTCTGAAATGGCTGTAATTTAGAAGCCGACTGACTTGACAAATACCTGAAAATTCAGGCCATCATCAAACCCACTCAGTGCTCTTATCTTCTGGCAGTCGGTCCCGTCGATGTCCTGAAGGTCCTGGAGGTATCGGAGGACATGGAGGGCGTGTCGTTAGAGGCAGGGCTGTGCATCAGCAGAGAGGGGAGAGAGGAGCCAGACCTCTCCTTTAAAATCAATAAGAAGATTCAGCTGAGTGCTCCCACCATGCAATTTTTCCCTGGTGAGTTTTGATACGAGTCTGTAGACTTGCTTGGCAGAATAAATAAAAATGAATGTATTTTCCTTTTCATGCTTTCTTCCCAGATTCTCCATTCCCTGTGAATTTCTCAGTGGTGACAACAGTTAGAGCTCTGAGAGGCTCACAGGTCTTTCTCCTCTCCCTGTATGACTCGCAGGTACGCATCATACATGCAGCATGAGGATGTCGAACTTTCACTCTCAAGCTAAGCGCCGAACATCATCTGTCTGCATTTTTGACTGTGTCCACGATACATTTTATAATAAAGTTATGTCACCATACTAATATGTGAGACACTGGATCTGCACTCAAACGCAACTTGTCATCACTATGGGAGTTTGGTCATCTCTGATAAAGATCTACTCAACAAGTCAATTTTGTCAAAATTATAATTTTGGACTAATCTAATTTAAGTGTGTTTATGCTAGCTGGGAAAAAAAATCCCCCAACCTGAAACCTGCTTTTTTTCTGGTTGCATCTTACGATGGCTACAGTAAACAGATCCGTGCATACTTATGTGCATACCAAATATAAGGAAATCTTGGAAGTCTTTGTTTCTTATGATCATTTCATGAACATGACATGTTTTCCTTCTGGTCTCTGTGTCTGCATCTCTCAGGGCACACAGCAGCTGGGCATAGAGATCGGCCGTTCTCCTGTATTCCTGTATGAGGACCGTGAAGGCCAGCCCCCTCCAGACCTTTACCCCACTTTTAGGAAGGTCAACTTGGCTGATGGCAAGTGGGTAACTACACACATACACAGCCAGCCATGATCGCCATTCTGTGTTCTTATTTTCTGTGTTCTTATTATCTCAGGCACATCTTCAGATTTGGACAAAGTACCTTTCTTCTTCTCTCTTTGTTACTAGTTGGCACAGAATAGCCTACAGTGTGGATGGGCAGTCAGTGACTCTCTACCTGGACTGTGAGAAGCTGAACACCCTTGACCTGCTCAGAGGTCACGACCCCCACGTCAGCACTGAGGGTGTTACCGTGTTTGGAACACGGCTGCTGGATGAAGACGTGTTTGAGGTAGATCAGTGACACGGAGCGGGTTACAATCGAAATGTCAAGTGAGCCGTGGCGAAGGTCATTGCTAATTGTAGCGTATGGTGGCCCAGAGTACAAAAAAAAGCCCACAGCAAAAGCATACAAAAATTTAACAGAAGAGTTTTCGGGTAGACAATAACATGACGTGTGCTGTGGAAGTGACAGCCTAACAGTAAACAGCATTATTATTTGAGTCGCGCGATTAAAACATACATTACTTGCATCTTTTTCTCCTTCACAGCACTGATGAATACACAGCTTCTGGTTTCTGTCGCTCCTGCAGCTGTTCTGTCACGATAAATTCCTCACTTCAATTGTGTTTAGTGAGATTTTCCCTTATATTTTATCCAACTTCAGATATATTTTGTGTGCGTTTGCAGCATGTTTCTTTTCTTAAATTGCAGTGCATTTGAGCTCTCAGGGCCACCATAGAGATGTCTTTTTTAATGTATTTAGTAAAACCAGAAGCTCATTTGTCTTTGATAAAAACTATAAAAAAAAACGATGAGGGCCCACAATAAGTTCCTTGTGTGTGGTGAGGAGGTGTCTCTGCTTGTTGCTGCTTGTTTGATTTGTCAGTCAAACAGTAAGAAATGACTCGAGCCTTTTCCCCATTGCATCGCCCTCCAGTGGTTGTGTGGGTGGATGCAGTGCAGTTCAAGTTCTTGAGCTCTTTAATTTCTTAATATTATTTACTGTTGTATTTATTAATGTTTGTTCCTGGAGCTCATCTGTGGATATTGCAAAAATGAATAAGCCATTAAAAAAAATAAATCTGTGCACACTTTTAAAGCATCTGCAGTCGTTATGACACAGACGCAAAATGTGCAAACTGTAACCTTTGCTTTGTCAGGTGGTCCAGCTGTTGAAATAAACAACTCCCAGGCGTGTTTGGCTTGGGCTCGGCGTGTGTTAATGTGTGTGTACATGTGTAAAACAGAGAGAAGAAGAAAGAGCTTGTGTCTGTCTTAAATGGCTCCATTTGAGACTGAAGCTCTGGAGACGATTAAGTGCGGAGTGGCCATAAAAACAGCCCGTTAAGTCACTTTGATCCGTCGAAATGAACACAGAAGACAAAGATGTTACAGACACGTGGATGGGCCAGTGATATTGTACAGTGATTACCAGTAATGGCATCCTTAACGTGCATTCCTGACAGCTAAAGTCGAGCCACAGACTTTTCCGAGTTCAGCTTCGTGTGTGTTTCTGGGACACAGGGAGACATCCAGCAGCTGCTGATCATCGACGACCCCAGAGCAGCAGAGACGTACTGTCAGGACTACATCCCAGACTGCGACGCACCTTTACCCTACAACAGCATATTAACAAAGGCCGAAGAGGTAAGTCCTCTTTAATGGCGAGTCAGCGAGAAGGGAGGGAAATGAGCGGCGAGTTTAACAGGCTCATTCCACATGACACACAACCGTGAGGCATCTCAGGTGTTGAATGCTGTAAATCCACTCTGTCATTTTAAAATTAAAGGTGTCCCCCCAAGGTTACAAGCGGCACTGAAACTTTTACCAGTATTTATGGGCATTTTAGAAACCAGATCTGACAAAAAAGATGAATGGTTTAATTACAGTATGCTGGTCATATTTCTCTTCTCTGAAATCCTCTAGGTGTCATAAATTAAAAGCTATGAAAGTATGTTCCCTGTGTGGATGGGAAGATCATTTGCTCACACTATTTTAGTTGCCAGTATGTAGTAAATTATTTTCTCCCAGACATGCACTCATGCCTCTTATTGTAGCTGCATTTTGAGAAGCACGACAGGGCTGTTTATTTCCCCTGTATCTTAAAATAAAGTCATAAAAGCTACACGTTCTCCACCCTCTTACATTTGATGTCTTTCTCTGTTTCTTCCCGTGCTTGTAGTGAAGCACATTACATGGCTCTTCTGGTTCAGAGTAGCTCGCCAGGATCCGTCTGCCAACGGACCACACTTCTGGGAAAAGCTTCAAATCCTCTTCCTCTTCCATTTGGCTTCAAGTTCAAAACACACGGAAAGAATCCTGTTTTACTGGGTTCAGTTTGTTTTTAATGTAGCACCACTAGAAATGCAACCAGGAAGCCAACAGAACACATGGAATTAGGGCACCACTAAAAAACTGGAGTGTGCTGTACCTTTTTTAGAGTTGTCGGGATATTTCTGAGTCCGACAGGCTGGGAGAGGAAGTTTAAACATCCTTTATGTCCTAAAAGGCCTCAAATTTTTAATCTATTTTGACTCTATTGTACTCACACTTTAGGTGGAGAGACCGCCAAAGAAACACTTGGCCGAAGAATACGAAGAGTTTGACTTCAGCGACCTCTATGATGACTCCTATGTTTCCACGGTGACTGCCGGTCCAAACATCACAGAGTACGAGGTGAGACTGAGCAGGAAGAACAGCATCACGAGCTCGGACCTATTGTGTCTGTTTGTGCTCCATCTGCTTCTTTCTGTCCTTCACCATTTGTCCCTGCGCGTGTCTGTCGGATAGATCATAGAGTACGAAGACTATGACAACACAACAAACTACCACCACGTGAACGAGTATGAGTATGAGGAAGAATATGATGACCGCTATGGACCCGCTGAGAGAGAGCGGGAATTCTCCGTTAATGCACAGGTACCATCAACACTGTCAACGCTGAAAACTTGCCTTGCAGTCATCTACAATAATGATGCTCACTCTTCTTCTTATCAGGATATACCAGAGAAAGGACAGAAAGGAGAGCCAGGGTATTTGGGAGCGGTAAGAAAAACACACACATGCACACACAAAAACTACACCAGGGCCAGTGCTGGTTCTGATTGAACGGCATCCGCGAATACCTTGTTGTTGTTCTCAGATCAGTATCGCTGTGCAATTCTGTAAGTAAATACAAGGCCAGTATTACAGATGCCTGTACTGACACCAATACATTTAAGGGTCATGATGTATGTGAGATGGTACTTCATCAGTTTACACATTCTGAACACTTTTTAACGAACATTAAAACACCGTGACTTTTACTTTCCATAATAACGAGTTAACACCACAAAACACACCTTTCAGTTTTTGGTGTACTTCATGTACTTTAAAACTGTCAACCCAAAAATATTAATATCAGCATTAGTGTCAATACTATGGATATTTGGATTGATCTGCCCACCTCTGCAGATCAGCTTTCTATCCACATGCAGAGTGGCGACACTCCTAAGATATTTCCTGATTTCACTAGCTGGGTCCACATCCTCATTGGCAGCGTTTTTTAGTAGATAAAGGCGAATGTCTTAAACATGAATTGAGCTGCGGTTTGGGGAAGGCCTCGATGGGGACTGGCGGCGGCTCCCGGGCCTGGCAGATCCCCATGTACTAATGACAAGTAAGAAGTGAAAGAATTGAAAAAAAGGGGAGGGAGGGTGGGGCGCGAGAA
>VOQK01005982.1:57371-68263 GCA_015052645.1 Benitochromis conjunctus
AGCTTTTTTTTTAAAAATTTTTTTTTTTTTTTCCCCCCCCCCCCCCCCCCCCGCTTTTTTTTCCCCCCCCCCCCCCCCCCCCCCCCCCCTTTTTTTTTTTTCTCCATTTTATTGCTTTGAAAGCTGTTATGTGTTCCTTTGCCCACAATCTTTGTTTCCCCATCAGGGTGTTGATGGCCTCTCTGGATCTAAAGGAGACACAGGAGACCCTGGAAAACTTGTAAGCTGTAGACAGCTGTATGAACACAAAAGGAAATGCAACATAATGACCGACAATCTAACCTTTTTTTTTCTTTAAATGTCCCAGGGGCCCCCAGGGGCACCCGGGGAACCTGGACCACCTGGACCTCCAGGGCGAAGGGTCTGTCTGTCTTTGTTATGATGTTCTTTTGTCTGCCGACAGAAACCAAATTTTCTATTTACTGTTAAAGCTGAGGATTAAAACTACTGCTGTTGGGCAGAGGTTGGGAGTATTTTTGCTTAATGCATTCTCACTGTGCGTATGTGTGTGTGTTTGTGCATGATTGCACCTGTATGACAGATTCAGGTTAAAATGTTTTAAAATGTTGTTCTCCAGGGCCACATGGGGAAACCAGGAAAGGAAGGAAAAGCAGGCCTGAAAGGAGCGAAGGTGAGAGTTTGAAATAAGTCTTTCAATAATAACTTCTAAATACTGGCAGTGACTGAAAACTGACTTGTTTTCTGTCACTGCAGGGTGCTCTTGGATTGGAAGGTCCCATTGGGAAGACGGGCCCTGTAGGAGCCCAGGGGCATCCTGGCAAGCCTGGTCCCCAGGGTCTGAGAGGGATCCCTGGGCCTGCAGTGAGTTAATTTAGGAAAAGCACAGAAGGAGTGAATAAAGCACGAAATATCTGATGTTTCAATCATTTCTGTGTCTCTCTTTCTTTCAGGGTGAGCAGGGTTTAAATGGACCACCAGGCCAGACAGGACCACCAGGTCCCATGGTAAGATAACCCATCTAATTACAAATCTCAGATGTTTCCAACAAAATCACGCTTCCATCTTGCATTGAAACCACAGTTTGATGTTTTTGCAAAACAGCTTTTAATCTAAAGAGAATTTAAATGAGAAAAATACCCAGACTCATATCCGTATATGTGTATAGCACATGAGAGCATAATCCAACATCCGCTTAGTTCAGCTTTGCAAAGTAAAAGCCTGTTGAGAGGGTGATACAGCAAGACCTGCACTTTCCCAAGTTAAAAACAAATCTTTCAGCACCTTGTTAGCTCCTTTAGCAAGTTATATTTTGGTTTATTTAAATGATTATATGAACTGACAAGCTCTGGCTAGGAGTAATGTTAAATGGTTAGATTTAAATGTGCTGGAAAGCAGATTTTATAACCCTTGAAACAGTAGTATCTCCGTGTTTCTTTATTTTTTCATGTTGTTTCCTACTACCCTTACTATCCTTTATTGGACAGTAAGTAAAGATTGACAGGAAATCGAGGAAAAAAAGAGTGGAAGACATTAAGTTAAACAGACATGTAAGCAGTATTGACTTTCAAGATTAAAAATTTTATGGTAATTCTTTTGTTGAGGATGTAATATATGTACTAGCCAGGTTTTTGACCTCACTGTACTCCACAGCATGTCTTTGTCCTGTCTTCATCCACTTACCCCCAAATGGTCCTGGTTCTGGTGGAGGTTTCTTTTTGCTAAAAGGGAGTTTTTCCTTCCCACTGCTGCCAAAGCACTTACTCATAGGGGCTCATAAGGCATCATGAGCATCATATTGCACGGTCTTTACCTTACTGTAACCCTGAGTTCATTTTACTTTATCTTACCTGCCCAGTTTGTTATCAATTCCTATTTTTAAACATATAAATGTAATTTCTGGGTTCCCTTTCTTTGCAATTTCACACTTTACTTGTAAATTCAGCATTTCCCCTTTTCCCACTCTAGTCACACAAATAACTACTTACTATATATACTCATCTGCGTTGAAATACAACATCTTCAAGTTGAACTGAACTTGTTTACTGAGTGACTTACAAGAAATAAAATCATTAAATCAAACAGTCACTCACAGTATCGAAATTCAGGAGTACAAAGTCTGGAAGTAACTTAGGATTCAATTGACTACTTTACATTAATGGGCCCCATTCACACACAGTCAAACACCAACCCCGAATCACCAAGTCCCATCGTTGCAGGCCTGGATAGCTCTTTGTGGTCGGGGGAGCCATTGGCCCTGAAAAAAAAAGGCGGTTCATTTATCAACTCTGAGTACATTGCTTCAGCATCCATGACCAAACAATATCACAGTGTACCACTGCTATCTTAAAATACACAATCTATAACCAAACTATAAAACTTAACATTACATTACAATATAAAGCGCCTTGAGGCAACTGTTGTTGTGATTTGGTGCTATATAAATAAAATTGAAGTGAATTGAACTGAATGATGATTTCATCTCCTCAGGGTCCACCGGGTATAACAGGACTGAAGGGAGACCCTGGCAAGAAGGGAGACAAGGTGTGTTCATGCTGTACTCACAAATATTCAAGTCATCCTTTACTATGACTTTTCTTTGCCCTCATCTGTGGTATCTTTGTAGGGTCATGGTGGTGTAATAGGTCTGATAGGGCCACCAGGAGACATTGGAGAGAAGGGTGACAGAGGACTACCAGGAAATCAGGGATTACTGGGTCCAAAAGGAGACGAGGTGCTTAAAAAACACTCGAACACACACTCCAACCAAGCAAATAACACAAGCTGTGCAGAGGTTTGTCATGTGTATCATGAAAGTCCAATATCAAATCACCGAGCTGGTAGATGGTGCTGTCACATTTTTAACTTTATGATGATATGCAAAGTATAAAGTTACCTAGCAACTATCTTCCAATGGGATAAAATTAAAAATTTTGATTATTTATGATAAAAGTGATAATGATTACTATAACCACTTACAAAAGTGTGACATCATTTTCATTTAATGACAGTAATATCTAATTTAGCAAATATTACATTACATTATTGACACATTAACTTATGAAGTTAAGTTTACTGTAGGGACTATATCAAAGGTTTAATGCCACATTATGTAAATGTAGTTAAAGCGACACGATTTCAAGGCAGGGTCCTGGTATACTTCTTCAACCTTACACAAAATGTCAGATATAAGTGTTTTATTGATAATAATGAAGATGATGGACAATGTCTGGCTGATGGACGTAGTAGTACCTTTAGTCTAAGTGCCATATTTATCTTTTAGTTACATCAACAGCATCTACCACCTATTTTTTTTTTTTTATTTCTCTGTGATTAGGTTTGTTAGTTTGTCAGCAGCACAAAGAGACCAAACAATAATGCAACATGTCCTAGTAAACACTAACTGATGTTCTGAATGGCAGTGGACGTGTAGCGCTGCAGCTTATTTGGGAGGCCTTTGAATCGTAAAGTCAATAAATTTCATGTTATGAAGCTGATTCAAGGCGAGCTTCTTTGAGCGAAAACATGATGTTATTTCAGTGAAACAGACAGCATGCAGACTAGCTATGCTGTAAAAAAATAAAAGTAGAAATAAGAGTGAAACTTGACTACATTGGCTGACAAAGATGTAATGAGACAATAAAGCAATAAGCTTTATTACTTCTATTTATTACTAGGCTTTATTACCAATACTTCTTTTCATTGGTTTAAACAGATATGATATGGCATTAATCCCAAGCTTTCCAGGATTATTCTGATAACTAACTGTACGTAAAAAGAATCTGCTGACTATGTTCACCCCATTGTGTAACATCAGGGCCCAGTTGGTCCATCAGGTCCTTCCGGTCCACCTGGTCCTACGGGTCTGTCTGTGAGTATGCAGGATTTATTTTCATACATGACTTATAAACACATAAGCATGGAGATTTCTGGAATAGTGTTCATTCTGCATCTGTGTTTCATCCTTTTTGCTCTCTCGTTTCTCTCACAGGGCGCGATTGGTCAAAAGGGCTCTAAAGGAAATCAGGTAACTCTGAGGTTCATCATTTCACACAACCAAATTATTCACTGCTATTATATTACACCATAACTACTCATAGCTGAAGCTGAAATACTGATCATTTTGTGGTTTATTTAGGGTCCAATTGGTCCTAGAGGAGACACTGGGCCTGCAGGACCTCCAGGAACCCCAGTGAGTAATATTTACTGCATTCAAGAACCTTATGACCTTTGTTTACTTTGCCATTGATTTGTGTGCATCTGGACTCTTCTTTTCTTTTTTTGGCTACTTCAGTACATTCTTCTTTCTGTCTTTCCATCTACTCCTGTCTCAGGGACTACCAGCAGCTGGAGTGGTCCCTCTGCCACAACGAGGCAGAAGAAGGCGAACTCACTCCTGGGTGGATGGTGCTGCACTTGAAGATGAAGAAGATGAGGAGGAGGAGGGGCCCATAGATGGGGGAGAGGAGGAATTGATGCAAGGGGATCAGGCGCAGCAGGACAGCCAGCTGAACGAGAAGAAGGGCCAAGGCATGGAAGAAGTGTTTGCCTCTCTGTCCTCGATGAAAGTTGAAGTAGAAGGTCTGCGCACCCCGCAAGGGACATACCACAGCCCTGCCCGCACCTGCAAAGAGCTTTGGCTTCTCCACCCAGATCTCCCCAACGGTACTTCATCAGTTTATGTTCTTGGCCATCTGCTCAGCACAGCTGTCTCATTTCAAGATAATCTGTAGATTTTGTCTGCTGCCTCTGTCTGCTCTGGCCTTGGCCCCTCTGAGGTGCTCTTTTTTTGTCTCTCCATCCAGGCGAATACTGGATAGATCCCAACCAGGGTTGCCATAGAGACTCCTTCAAGGTGTTTTGTAACTTCACCGCACAGGGAGAGACGTGTCTGTACCCCGACAAGAAGTTCCAGTCGGTTAGTTTACATGTATTACACAGTGTGCTATTTTTTGGAGCAATACGATTAATGTTAAAAATAAGCAGGACCAAACGCTGCATGATGCAAACACTGTTTAGTCATCATCAGTTTGCTGACTGTGTGAATTGGGAGGTGATTCTTTTGTTTGTCTGTTATCAGGTAAAATTAGCATCCTGGAAAGGGGAAAAGCCTGGCAGATGGTACAGTGAATTCAGGAAAGGAAAACAGGTATAGTTTGATCATTATTGCACGCATTGTATTTAACACATCTGGGTGAGTGCCAGTTACAAAGCTTTAAAAGAAACTGAATTTTAGAGACACTCGGGGGCCGATTTACTAACAGACTGTGCAAGCACAAAATCCTCTTTTGGCGTAAGAAAAGCTGCTGCTGGTATTTACTAAAGACGCACAGTGTCAGTTTGCAACTGAAGGATGTTTTTCTGGCTGGCCTTTCCACATAAACATTTGTTTGGGATTCTCTTCCAGTGCATATCATTTTGAGACAATAGCATTTAAATGATTAAACGTGATTTATTAAAGTTTGTAGCCTCACGTTGAGTTAATTTAATACTAAAATAAAGCGTGTGTCTTATTTTTTCACCTCATCCGACTATGGCTCAGGAGTTAGACCAAATTATCTACTCTTTAGAAGGTTGGTTGTTCAATCCCTGGCTCCTCCAGTCTTCATGCCAAAGTTTACTTGGGCAAATTATTGAACCCTGATGCACTGATTGGAGTGTTGGATGTTAGCTAGAAAGCTCTTAAACGTAGAAAAAGAGCTTGTGTGAATGAGATGTTGTATAAAGTGCTCTGTGTGCTCAAGTAGGGTAAAAAAATCCCATTTAAGCACCAGTTACTTTAGTTGAAATAACATTAATTTTAAATAACAAAGAGAGAATAAGTACGTTATAAGAATGATCAAGGCAGACGGCTCAAAGCTGTGAGCCCTGTGCCAAAGCTTCAGCTGTCTAACTCAGAGTCCTCACCCTGCATGTTTAGACCCGAGCACCACATATTTCTGGCTCTCAGTAACACTGGTGTTTTTATCAAACAGAGCTGAACTTAATTGAACTGAAGTTAACGCGGAGTGTCGGTGGGAGATGCCGCAATGATGCAACTCATATTACAGACAGACAAGTTAATTTTTACAGTGAGCAGAGGAGCTTATAGTGATTCGCGCTTATAGTCACATTACTACACAGAAATCAGTACACAATGAAAAAGTCTTGCACGCCTTTACTCAGAAGCACTCCCACAGAGAGTGACTTTCATGTAATTTCTTCTTTCTTAGTTTTTTTTAACATATTGAAATATCTGCAAAAATGAATGGGACTGTGTTAGATTCATGTCTGAATGCTATGTATGTAATATATAATATTAATACATCGACCCAGCAACCCCAGAGTGAATAAATCTGTGGTGAATTTTGTATTTATGCATATTAACAGTATCTTCATCAAGGCTCCGGATCTGACTGTAAATACTTTGTGTTCTTTTACAGGTGGTACAGGTCACCTGTTACCCACAGATTTAAGGTTAATAAGGCAGAAAGTCTGTAATAAATTGCATCATTGTCTCTGCTTTTTTGCTTTTGTAGCATCGTGTTCATTTGTCCAACCAAGTAAATCTGGTGCTAAGCGTCTTACAGATTTCATGAGTAATTCCAAACCATCTGAATTTAGACTTTGGCAGCAATTATATCAGTGATGGGTACAGCAGAAACTGTTTCCCCGACTAAAGGCCAGTTCATGGTTTTTGCATGAAAACGTCAGCGTGACGCACATTTCATCATGTGCCCCAAATCTGTGAGGGTGGATGAATACTCCTCTGCAGACGTGCAGCCCAAAATATTTGACTGAGTGGAGTGCGCAGACAGCATGGACCAGCGGGAAAAAATGGATACCATGGGATATGTGAGGAGGTTTGTTGTTATCCACAACTTTAGATTTCAGCTTAAAATGAATACAAAGACACAGATGGGTTTAAACTCCTGCTGAGAAATAGTTCCAAATTCTCCAGAAATCCTGCGCTATGTCTGCCTACTGTGCTACTGTAGAGATGGGGAGGAAACACACTCTGGCTGGTGTGCTGCAGCAAGGCAATTTGTGACTATAGCTGCTGCATTTTACTGGAAAGATCCTGAAACTTAAAATTCTTTAAAAGTCAAAGCTAACCTTTCAGAAACATCCATGGGGTCCATGTGTGTTTTCTGGTTCGATGTGAGGGACAGCAACCCTTTCAATAATAAAATATTTATCTGTCTGTGTCACAGACAGGTGCATGGCATTTGTAATATCAACCGCATTTACATCTGCACGTGTTCACCTTGGCTGGCTGTTCTCTTGGGCAAATCTGGATAAAAGCTAATAATAATGATAATAATAATAAAGCTTGAAAAGGTTTGTGTCCTTGACTGTCAACTGAGGAAGAGGAAGAAGATTTGAAGTCTGCAGGTGAAGACGGAGAATGATTGTGCAGCCCATGATGTCCAGCTAAGTCTGTTAAAGAGGAGAAATTGAGATGCTTTTATTTTTTTTAAAGTTTTAGTCAGGGAGGATTCAGGTGAGGGCAAAAATCTGAATGTGTGCTGCTCCATCAAAGGAACTGCTGTGGCCTGGAGGGACGCAGGTGCTGCTCCATTCTTGTCTTTACGAGTTCAGAACTGTGAAAAGGGGAACAGACTTGGAAAAACATGCTCAAATACAACTTTAGATTAATGTTAATCAACAATCATGTGGTAAATGTTTTGAAAATAATATAAGAATTTTAAAAAGCTAAGCGGTAAAGAAGTTGGGTTGTAAAACTTTTGTCGATCGCTCTTCGTGTACTAGATGTGCCTGCTCCTTGTCATTTTAAAACATATATCTCTCTGACTTGCGCTGCGGTTTGCTCGGCGCAGCAGGAAACCATTATAGACACGAATGGGTTTCAGAGCACAGCGCTGCGTGTGTTGCGTCCGATGTGAATGGGCCTTAAGGCTAGGAAGCTTCGTTAACAACTTTTTGTGTGTATATCCTGATTTAGCATTTATGCTTGTGCTCATGCATGATATGTTAATTATCAAGTGGTCATGCCCCTGTGTTGTATATGTGGTGCCAGCTGATAGAAACAAAGAAAATGCTTAGACTTTTTTCCGTCTTGGGCCACCGCTCTTTGTTGTGATCAGTTTTCTTTCAGTGGCGCACATATATATCCCTTAAATTTTTCCACTTCTCACATTCATTCTGATAATTTCAGCCATCTCCCTCCAGGAGTACACTGACATTTGTGACTCCTTATGCTGATGCTATGATTATTATTTCTTGTATTGAAATGATGATTGTTATTCTCTCTGTTAAAATTCAATAACTGAGGCAAAAAAGAAGAAATTCACTGTCCTGTACAATCTGATCATAATAATTGTGGATTCTGTTAACGAAACACGTTGTTACATTTCTAGGCATGTGCTCGTCAGGTTACATTGTAGGTTATGTCGTAGGGTTTTAGACGGGTTTTGCGGTCAGTGTTGGGGTTGTTACTCCAGGATACTGATTCCTGGAGGGGGGGGGTCTGGACTCAGTCAGAGTTGCACTTGATGAGAGGCGACGGGCTGGGTTGGGTATTTTAGTACCCCCTCAGCTTGCTGCCTGTACTTTGGAGTTTTCCCAGTGGATGAGAGGGTTTGTTCCCTGTGCCTTTGGGTTGGGGAATGTGTCCTGACTGTTGTCTGTGCGCTGAACAACAAATTTAGAGTACTCGACATTCTTGGAGTCCCTGGGTGGGGTGCTTTAGGGTGCTCCAGCTGGGGACTCTTTCATCCTACTGGGAGACTTCAATGCTCAAGTGGGCAACGACAGTGAGACCTGGAGGGGCGTGACTGGAAGAAACAGCCTACCAGATCTGAGGTCAATGGAAGGATTTTGTAATCAGATCTGGCTGTGGGTTTTTGGAGGCAGCCGATAGGTACCGATAGGCCAGCAGGCAGTGGCTGAAGCAAAAATCGGGTGTGGGAAGAGTTCGGTCAGTCCATGGAAAAAGGCTTGTGGACAGGACAGCCTCAAAGAGATTCTGGCAAACTCAGGAGGGGAAAGCTGTGCTCTACCTGCACTGTGCGGGAGGAGCGCTGCTGACTTTGACTGAGGACATGGTTAGGCACTGGAAGGAATACTTCAAGGATCTCCTTAATCCTACTGACATATCTTCTGTAGAGGAAGCAGAGGCTGGGGATGAGCGTAACGCTGGCAGTAAGTCGGACTCGTTCCCAGTGGATGTTAGACTCTGCCCAGGCTGCCCTTTGCCTTTGTCACTGATCCTGTTCATAATTTTTATGGACAGAATTTCTAGGCGTAGCCAAGTGGGAGAAGGCTTTCATTTGGGTGGTCTGAGAATCTCGTCTCTGCTTTTCGCACATGATGTAGTTCTGTTGGCTTCATCAGGTGGTGGCCTGATGAAGCCAACAGGTCAATCTATGTCCCTACCCTCACCTACGGTCATGAGCTTGAAGAATGAGATCACAAATTCAAGCGCTGGAACTGAGCTTTCTCCAAAGGGTGGCTGGCCTCTCCCTTACAGACAGGGAAAACAACATGTTTGTTTGATTCTTTTTTCTTTCTACCTGCCCAGCATTCAGATAAGTGAAGAATCTTTGTAATGCCATAATATGATTACCGAATTTAATATAATGCTTTACATACCGTGCTACTGAAAAATGTAATGCGATTGCAGTAATGTGTTACTTTATAATGTGTTACGTGCAATTACAACGTAGCTACAGAGTCGAATTCCAGTCACCAAATCACCAGTTAGCGAGAAATTTTAGATGTTAAAATAATTAAGCCAAAACAAGAAGTACCAAAAAATTACAGTCTGTGCTTTGCATTTTTGCTTTGTCTGCACTGTTTTGACATTGTTTGGTGTTAATGAGTCAGTGTGGTCTTGGTTCTCCAGTTTTCCTACTCCGGCTCAGATGGCGTTTCAGTCCACATTGTCCAGCTGACCTTCCTGAAGCTGCTGAGTGCCACAGCCAAGCAGATATTCACCTACCACTGCCTTAACTCCGCCGCTTGGCTGCACACCGCCACGTACAACCACCAATACGCACTGCGCTTCAGAGGCAGCGATGGCGAGGAGCTGACATATGAGAACACACATTACATCACTGCACTATATGACGGGTGTCAGGTGAGGAACTCAGTATCGATGTAGTAACTCACATTTGAGGATAACTTATTCATTAATAATTGATTATTTATTTACTTTATTCAATTGTCTTTGTCTGCTCTAGACACGCTCAGGGCAGGAGAGGACAGTTTTGGAATTTGACTCTCCGCTGTCCAACACGCTTCCCATCATCGATGTAGCTGTGTCCGATTTTGGAAATAGGAACCAGAAATTTGGTTTCGAAGTTGGCCCGGTCTGTTTCAACGGTTAACAAAGTCAGGGAGTAATTTCAAGGGAAAAACGAGCCATGGACATTTTTTTTTACATGCAGGGAAATAAAAAGAAAAACAACTACATTCAAAACCACATATTTATAAGTTGATATACCTACAACAGTGTTCCTTCTTCTGTACACACACTCGTTTGCATACTCTGTCCTTCATTCACACAGCCCTGTCATACATTCTCACTGTGGGCTCACATGCTGTTATAAAGAGAACTGCATACATGTACTGATTGTTGAAAACCTCTCAGCGACACTCATTTTTTCCCCTTTTCTTTTTGAAGGAGTAAGTGGTGCTCTCACGGTTTCATTCGCGTCCTTCTGTTCTTACGAATAATGATTTATGCACTCAAATCTCATCCATATGTAGTCACACAGAAACATGTTTCTGCAACATTCGTTCTCCATGTTCTTCAGCATTGTCATCAAACCTCAAATTGTTGTGTGTTATTTTTATCTGTTGTTGTTGTAATTTTTCAATTATGCCAGTCTGTTATGTCATGTATATTGGAGTTTAATTCATCATGGTGCTATAATGGAGCTCCTTCTGGAGTAAAGTTTTTAAAAATGGGTACTGGGGCAGTGCATTTT
>VOQK01005984.1:8165-29475 GCA_015052645.1 Benitochromis conjunctus
AACTTAATGAGCTCCAATTAATCCAAAGTTGAAGCTGAGCTTGACCTGCTTTACTTTTACCATCTCTTTATATTACTACCTTCCTTCCACTGCAAATTTCCTTTCCACCCACCTACTCCTTCCTTCCTTCCTTCTTCTCTTCCCCTTCCAATTAGACATATTTACTTCCCAAATCCTAATCTCTAAAACATCGACAGAGGCTTTAGCCCTGGCTCCCTCGAGGCAGCTCTGCTTCTCGCAGCCGCCTCACTCTGCCTTTTGTTCTGCATGATGAGGTCATGTTCGAACCATCTCTCTTTGGGACTTCGTGTGATACAAGCCCAAACAGAGGGAAGCCAAATCTCTGTTCACACATGAGATCAAGATAGTCAGGGGCATGTTTCCACACATTGCCTCTGGGTCTGCGACTGTATAGGTGTGTCTGTGTGTGAAGGAGCCAGAGGTTCACTCACGAGACCTGATCATTAGCTTGTTATTTTAATGATGGTAATGATAATGGAAATGTAATAACTCTTTCATTAGATACTCGTTTCAGTTGTGTCATGCAAGAGGAATCCTAAACATACTGTAAAAGGACTTTAATTAAAGAAATACAGCGCACGATTATGTGGGATTTCGTTTGAAGGATACAGAACACCACGTTCTAAAAGTTCATTTGTTTCTAATGATTGTTTTATTTTCTCACAGTGATGCTGTGAGATGTAAGAAATGCTTAGCCCATGCTATAGATGTGAGTATTTACTCTACTTTAGCTTATTCGACATTGGTTTACAGGCATTCTCGTTTGCTTTGGAACAAGATGAAATGATGTTTGACTCATTCTTTGTGTAAGAAGTGTGCTACTAGTTCTCGTTGCCTTTGTGACATAGTTGCCTATGACAACAGCTATGTGCCGTCACAGCAGAATTATGCAGAATAGCTATAGATGGTCAGAATTGCATCATATTGCAAACTCAACCCAGTCATGAACTTGAACTGAACTATGTCCACATACCGTAGACGTCTAATAGGTTTTCTGTAATTTTCCCATGTAATAAAATACTGCCTTGAGTAACTCCTGAGATAATTTATCTAAATTCCCAGGGCTGATTTGGTAACTTATCATCAGCTTGTAAAGTATGGTCGACTATGAACTCACCATCACCTGATTTTTGAGTGCAGCTAGATTAAAGCTAGCTGGTTAACTATAGCTTTCTTGTTACAAAACTGCATCGGTGTGATCTATAATAATAAACTTGAAAATGTCAAGTGGTATTGTTTTTGGCAGTTAGTTAATAATGTGATGGCACAAAGCAAAGACATTTGTTTTTTACAGTAACAGCCAACATGGGATTAGCTCTGCAGCATGTACATTATATAAAAATATTTTCAGTGCCATTAACAAAGGCTTTACAAACAGTTGTGAAAGAACTGGTCATTGTAAGATCTCACTGAATTTGAGTGTGGCACTGTCCATTCATGAAATTCCCTTCTGGATAGTCTACAATCAAATGCCAAAGTAATATAATTTCCAAGTGGAAGTGTTCAGGAACCACAGCAACTCATCCATGAAATGACAGACCACATAAAGTCACAGAGCAGGCGCATAATACGTTAAAGTCACCAACGATCTGCAGACGTAGTGACAGCAAAGATCTAAACCTCCCTTGGCATTAACATCAGCACAAAAATAGTGTGCTGTGAGCTTCAAGGCATAGGTTTCCATAGCCAAGTAGCTTCTGTAGGACTATTGTGTAGGTGCTACAGTATTTTTGTCCGTATAAAGTATCTGGCATTGGTTGCTCCATCACATCGATTTTTTTTTGGCCATCATAGTGCATATATAGGGTACACACACTGGTCTCGCAGTTGTTAAAATACATGACAGAATTTATAGAATAATGCAACATAATTGTGCAGGACAGTCCTCAGAAGGTATAACTGTATGGCAGGCAGGATTGGTATACAAATGCAGGAATAGCAGACCAGGAGCAAGGAATCCAAACACTAAGAATCTTTGGAAAAACATAACAATGGGACACACAAGATGAAGGATGACAAAGCACGGACGGGGGGTGGGGGGTGGGAGTAACGTGGAGACAATAGCTCAAACTTACCAACCTGACACAGAAAGACAAAAAACACAAACAAGTCTGAAGGAACAGAATGAGATTAAAAATGGGAACTAACAAATCTTTCATCTTCTTCATCACTGAGCTGGTCATAAACTAAACATTTCCAAACATGACACTTACTGTGAAGTTAAGTTCTAACCCCCATTAACATGCAAAACTCACCTGTTCTAGTTTTTCTTTAACCCTGCAGACGATTCACGAGATTCAAAGAGCCATCTCATGCCACTCACAGATTCTCCACTTTGCATCAAACCCCACGTGTCTGCATGTTCAAGGTTCTTCGATTTTAACTTTTTCTTTTGAAAGAAACATGTTCAAGCAGTAAACAGAGGAGGCGAGACAAAAATGAAGTGATTTCGTGAGGACCTTGCAACGAAGTTGCTTTTAATATTGCATTTAACTGAGTTTGCCTCTGGGAGGAGAAGAATATTAAGAAGCATCTTTGAATGCTGAATGTCTTTTGTTTTTTTCAACAGTGGTGTGGGCCCAATGCTGCCAGTACTCGTTTCAACACCACAAAGCGGCCAGTCTTAGTCTTGTAACACTGTAACTTGTCCGTCTATCCCTCCACACACCTAATAAAGCAGACTGCTCCCTTTTGTTGTGCCCTTGTCCTCCACCCCCACGTCCCACAAGGCCACTCACTGCGACCCATAAACACTTGGTAGCACATGTAGCTCTTGAATGAAGTGCAAAGTCATTGCCTCTGAGTAATAGGTGTTCTCTCTCACTCTCTCTCTGTGGCCGCCTATAACATTTCGTCAAGTCTTTACTGTGGTTTATTTGCTGTGACTTTCTTCCCACAGCAGAAGGAATTAGGAGAAAGGGTTTGTCATCTTTACATTTGGACAGTCTTAGGGATGACAGCATGGATCACTGTTATTGTTGAAAATTAAGAGCGAAAATGCATTTTCTTTGCTTTGTTGACACATTTCTAGCAAGCTCTAGCTTGTAAAGCTACATAGTGTGCAGGTACAGTAATTTATTAACGGTTCAAGCATTTTCTTTTTTTAGCAACGTATCTTGATTAGAATGGCAGCAGACTGACAGGGAAGCAGTAAATATTTACCTATTTGTTATTCAAAGAAAAAGATTGGTGGAGTAATGTCAGCGGCACCCACTTCTGATTAATACTATTTTTACATGCGTAACCATGGGGATAACATTTTTGTGTATAAGCCTCTACGTGCGTTGCTGATTTTGTTTTGGTTTCCACTCTGTGCAAATGAAACAACTCAACAGCTGAGAGCTGCTGCTTCAGAAAGAATGAAGACGGTTGAATGAGTAAAAAAGCTCACCAGTAATGAGACACGAGAATCGCTTCAAGCTAGACTCACCTTGAGCTGAAGACTGATGGATGAAAACAGTGAAGCTGTTTCTGGGCTGCGTGCACCCTGACACAGTCTTCTATTAAGCTCGAGGCTTTCTCTCGTGGCCCCTGCTTGTTCTCCTTTTTCTTTTTTCTTTTTTGGAACTGGCATCTCAGCCTTGGAATTTACGAAGATTAAAAATGCATGCCTCTGCCTGTCTCGTGTAAGAGCAAATACATGTTAGCAGTGCAACTTTATTTCACTTAAGGCGATCACCATTTTCATATCACTGACACTTAACACATTAATGAGATGTTGGAAGCATTTGGGAGCTGTGGATGACTGCATGGGTGTTAACGCCTCCCCTTAAATCCCTGATGTGGTGCTTGGCGGAGAGCTGAGACAGCGCCTGTCACGTCATTCTGGATGTGCTGGCGGGTGGTCCGCCAGTGTGTGCAGGTCAACAGAGATGTGGACTGCTGTCGGTCCTTTCACACTGACTCTCCAGCACTCCACTGGGAATTCTGTGACTTCTGATTCAAATACTTCAAACTTAAAATGACGCAATAACACAAATACATCTTTGCCATCCGAAGCCTTGCTATCATCGAGACAGACATAGGGTCATTTTTTATTTAGCCTCTGATTTTGAGACAGACATAAAAATCATTTTTTATTCAGCGTCTGAATCTAGAGCAGTGGCTCGACTGATAGACCACCTCACAGCCTGGAAGAAGGGAGATGCAGAAACTAACTCAAGTTACACTTACTTCATGTGGCTTGGGTTGGTTGCATAGCGATCCAGTTTCTGGATTTCTTAAGAAAATCACCTCAGGAACTGTTATGCTTTAGGAGCATTAGCTAGATCATCCCAGCTGTCAAAGTGCTCAAGAGATGCTGGACGAGTTATTCTTTGGCACTGGTGACAAACTAGTGATACTGAAAATGGACTAGCATTTCACTCACAAGATGTTTTAGACTTCAGGCCATACATACACATCTATAGAGGGATGATATATTTTAATGCACTAAGCACCTAATATCCACTGCCAATTTAAACCACTATTTAAACTATTATACATGACTGTAGGAAGAAGCAAGAGTACCTGGATGAGACACAGACATGCAAACTCCACACATAAAGGCCTGAACCAGCGACAGCACTATCCACTGCATCACAGTGCAGTCAAATAGACCTGGATAACGGCTTTTAAAAGTGACAAAGTCTGTATTTGGAAACTTTGTAAAGATAATGGATGAAGTCAGTATGCCAGAGACTGCAGTTCATGTCCAGTTTTTGACACTTTGTGTGCTTTTTTTTCACATAATTTTCACTGATTCGTTTTGCTTTCACCCACTGGTTATGCACCAAAGCTACTTGGTTAGGTCTACTAAACGATTGTTGTTGTTGTTTTTTTTAACAAGCATTAATATATCACGAGTAGTGAATGAGAAATCTGTAGTCTTAAATTTATTATCTTAACCCTTGTATGTAAGGGCACCTTGCTCATATCTGTGACACATCAGGGACTTTGTCAAAAGGGTGTATTTCTTGCCCTGGGAATGAGAACAGGCTGATCTGGATGTGACTGAAGGCAGATCTTGTTGAATCAGACTACTAATTTTGTCAACACACAGTTATACAATGTAAATGAGCCTCCAAGAGCTGAAAAACTACGACGATTGCCTCGTATGAGCACATTTACATCTTATAACAGCTGGGGACGCTCTGCTCTTGATTGTGGTCATTCTCTTCACTAACAGATGTAACAAAACCCACTTCATTGTATCCAGGTGACAGTCATTTCAATTAAAAAGTACTAGAGAGTAAGCGACGAGCTAAAAATGATGCTTTTTGCCATAAAGTGAGCTGAGCAGTAGAACAGTGGAGAAATGAGCTTGGTATTTCGGAGTGGGGAAGGATTTGGGTATTTGTCAAGTTGGCACTTAAGTGCAGACAGCACATATCTCCTTGTCAGCAGTGGCAGTGTTTGTTTTGGATACTGTCCATATTAAATAGATATGTCCAGCAGCCCAATTTTCTTGACAATTAGTGACATGTATGAATTTTCTTTGGCAGTACATCAACTATTTTTGTTTTTGTAACCTCAACCGAAAAGGCACACAGATTTCCTTTCAATCCTCCCCATAAAAAGATAGGCTGCTTTGATAACAGCCTGCAAAGCAGTACAAAGTTTCATCCTTTGTGAGAGCTAATCCTTATACCAGCACAGTTGCTCCTTCTCACTGCTACATCAGTCGTAACTCAACACACCCAATAAAAAAGGGCTCTGCTAATGTTTAAAGGCGCTGTCTGGAGACAATGGTAATATAATACCAGCAGTAACATGGATGCTGGCATTGCTGGAAGTGGTGCCAGAGCGGATAAACTGCCTCATAACTGCTGGGAAAAGCCATTCATCTCCGGGGCTGGCAAAAGGATGCTGCTTTTGACCATAGGGCGGAGGATGGAAACCATGCAGGAATTTCAGTCAGTAAACTGGCAAGATGGACAGTGGTATGCTCTCTAAGGGCAGTGCCCCTGAGGAATCAACGGGTGATGGTGAAGAGAAGAATGCAGAGGTTGTGCCAAGGAGCCTTGGTGGCGGCGAGGTTTCCACACCACAAACCTCTCCAGGCATGTATACAGATATGTCTGTTGGGGGTGGGAGTGACCTCTTATCCCTTTGTTGACCATATATTAAAATGGGCATGTGAAATCAAAGACTGTCATGTCCATTAAGACAGATTACGGTAACAGCACTGCTGTACAGGGGTCATAATAGGTATCTGAGAGTTTCATATCATTTGTCATGAACAAAAATACACACTGCAGAACTTTTTCCACACCCTTTTCTTATTTTCAATATCAGGAAATCACTCCGGAGATACTTTGATATCACACACACAGCTAAATGTCATCATCAGGGTTGAAGGAAGTTATTATTTCCTGGAAATAATATCAGTGTTTTCCTGAGAGAGTTAGGCTTCTCACAATGAAGGGCATGTGTTTTTGTTTTTTTTTGTTTACAGCTATTCATAATGTATCTTTTTAAAATTTTTATTATTATGTGTGTTCTATGTGTGCATATTTTTTTTAGTATAACATTTTTTTCCCAATTGAATTCAGTTGAATTAAGACTTATTCATAACAGGAAGAAACCTCTAGAAAAAGGCTAAGGAAGGGCAGCCAACTGCCCTGCCGGTTAAAATGAGGACAGAGTCAAAGAGCAGTGAAAATGAATTAAAAACAACGACAACAACAACAAAAACAGCAGACTGGTGAGGCCAGTAACCAGAAATCAGAAACGTGCAGCCAGAGATACCTGCAGAAAGGCACGTGCAGCGATAAGATGGAGGGGAAAGGGCTCTGTACAGTGCAAGACTAAGTGAATGATATGCAATGATTGTATCTGTGCAAGGACAGGGAAAAGAGGTCTGGGAGGTTTCCCAGGAGCCTGTGGTCTGTAGCAGCATACCTGAGAGGTGTTCAGGGTCACATCTGCAGTTAAGAGTTCACCAGAAGACTACAGCTATGTCACACTCATGATGAGTGATCTCATTACATTAAGCATTTAATGGCCGGTCTTCAGTATTTGAGTATGGAGTTCAAGTATTTGGAAATATCTGAGCAGTTCATGTACTCAAATCCATGTATAAATCAGTTCTTTTAGTATTCTTTGAGCAAAAGATTTACTGACAATACTCAGGAAACCCTGAAATCTCCACAACAATTTCCACAACTCAAGTCTCGTCACAAGTGAAGATGAATAAAATGTTTAGCATTGTCTAGATCCTAATATGAACAGACTGCCGTGACCACCATGTAAACACCACTGTTGAGTAAAGGTCAGATGGTATCTATTGTATTTTCACTGAGTCAGCAGATCTGATTCAGATCTCAGCTGGACTCGAGTCATGAGGAACAGGATGGTTTTTCTGTCATCCTGCCCTTTCCCAACCTACGTCACAGGATGGGCTGAGCAAGTGCATCCAAACACGTCTCTGTTAACACAGGACATCCCTGGGTGACCTAACAGTCTTATCGAAATAAGTCACATGGTGAGATCTTCTACCACAAAGACTGAGTTACATTGTTTTAGAAAGCCAGAGAACATACTTAAACTTATGACCCTTTGGTTTCTTTCTCTACATTGTAAATCGAGTAGCACGGTGGCACAGTGGTTAGCACTGTTACCTCACAGGAAGAGAGACTCCACCCCAGTTCGACTACGGGCCTTTCAGTTTGGAGTTTGCATGTTCTCCGTGTGCCTACATGGGTACTCAACCTGTCCCTATTATATGCACATCTTTGGATTGAAGTGGTGATGCTAAACTGCCCATGGGTGTGAATGTGAGTGTGAATGGTTGTCTGTGGGACAAGCTCCAGCCACCTGCAACCCTGAATTGGATAAGGGAAAGAAAATTGATGGATGGAACATTGTAAATCCAGATAATAATAAAATCCAAAATAGAAAAACTAAAGAACTGCAGTTTGAATTTTAAATGAATATGATGCATCTTTTTACGAAGATTCGCAATGTTTTTTAGGCTAAAGAGGCTAAATTCAGGTGCTGATCAAAAATGATACCAAGGTTTGTAGCAGATGATTTGACGTTATTGGCGAGGGGGCCAACGTACAAACTAAATTCCTTAGAGAAATTGGGTCGAGCACAAGAACCCCAGTTTTACTGAAATTGAGATGGAGGAAATTAGAATACATCCAATTAGAGAAACATTGACTGAAGCAGGGGAGGCTGTTCTGATTGTTGGGCTTGACAGAGAAATACAACTGTGTCATCTGCATAGCAGTGGTAGGAGATTCTGTTAAAAACATTAATTACTTGGCCCAGGGGTAATATATATAAAGAAAACAATATTGATCTAAGGATTTAGCCCTGGGGCACTTCAAATACGAGCAGTGCAGATGACGACATTGATTAATACGAATTCTGAAATATCTGTTTTCAATATGTATGAGTATGAAGGAAAACATTTGGGAGCGGTACCAGTGATGCCAACCCAGTTTCATAGTCTGCTAATAAGAGTAGCATGATCAATATTATCAAAAGCTGCAGAAAAGATAAGTAGGACTGTTCATCTTTATCCAAGCACATATTACTAATGATCTCATCAACGCTGTTTGAGTGCTATGGTTCTAACCGTAACCAGATTGGAGTTTATCGAAGATGTTGTTTCCTTTAACAATCTGAAGGAGGATTTTGCAAATAAATGGGCGTTTGGAAATTGGCCTATAATTATATAAAAAGGTGGGATCTAAGGATGGTGTTTTCACCCTGTTCATTGGGCAGGGTGAAGTGCATATGTGTGAAACTAAATCTAAAAGATCTAAAAGATCTGTTAATGAAATTGGTTTGAACTTGGACAACAGAACTGGGTAAGAGACTTGGGGTGGCTGAAGAGCTACAGACTTGAGCTGTGACCTCATATTGCTGATCTTGCCAGAGAAAAAATCTAGAAATGTTTTGGTCACTGGAAGACATGGGAGTGATGGCAAACTGAGAAAGATTAAGAAGGGAAGCCAGGTGCTTTGTTTGTGCGGTGGCCACAGATGAAAACTCCATGATAAGCTCATCCTTCTTCCTGAGGTCCCGCTTCAGTTGGCAGATATCCTCTTGTAATTGTGAATATACCGGTAGGCAATGACCACAGACAGCCATGACTTGAGGGCAGCAAACTGCTGACAGACGGGCTCCTTTCCTGAGCCTGGTTCTGCCAGAGGTTTCGTCCTGTTAAAAGGGAGTTTTTATTTCCCAATGTCGACAAGTGTTTGCTAATAGAGGTGTCATTTGACAGCTGTGTTTTTTGGGGTCTTTAACTTATAATATAAAGTAAAACAAAACTTGAGGTGACTGTTCTTGTGATTTGTTGCTATATAAATACAATTAAACTGAATTCAAATAAATAATCCAGCACTTTAATTATGCTTAAAACATCCAACCTTGGTGGGTCAACTGTTGTTTAGCACATCCTAACACTGATTTGGGTGTAAATAAATGAATATGATTGCAATTTCAACCAAATACAGCATGTCAAAGAGATAAAAGAAACAGCTAGTGTAAAGTGAGCAAAAGGCAATGTTAATGTCAGCCCAAACTTTAGCCAATTACTTGAATTCTGAATTCTGTATAATATTGCAATTAAGAACCAGTGGAAACAGAGCTCCAGATTACTTAAAGTTGCCATTTTGTTTTCTAGCTCCATCCAGCACTGCAGGCTTACCTAGCGCTTTCAAAATGGCATATTGCATTACTAAACATCCCCAAAAGGTGTAATTACAAGATAATTATATGCATTACATCAAGACCAACCCAGTATGTAATTGAAGTCAAACCAGAGAACAAACAGCTAAACAAGCATTCCTGTCCTTATCACAACAGCAGTCCTTTAATTAGATTTACTGTAATCCAAATCTCTGAGGTATTTTCTTTTCTTCTGTTACAGTGGAGCATAATCTTTGCGTGCGTCTCAGCCCTCCACCCACTCGCACCTCCGCCGCTCATGTGAGACTTTTGCACCTCAATTTATTGGGTTAGAGTAACAAACTTTTACTAATGTAAACACCCCATCCACGCAATCGTTTCCTGCTCCTGTCCTATGACTTAATTAACTGGAGATTTCCCTTTGTGATTTCAGCAGTTTCCCCAATGTGGGCGGCAAAAGGACAGCCACACAGCACACCCCTGTCAGCATCGTGCAGTTTGTTTCGTTAAAGAAAGCGCTTGATACGTCTGCGAGCCAAAGGCACTGTGGCTTGTTTTGTTTCTTAAATTCAAGACGTGAAAATGTAATAACTGAATCGTGTTTTAATCAGGACTCCTACTACATGACTAGCTTTCCTTGATGAGGTAGTAAATTGATTAATTGCATTAATAAAAATGCATTGTAAAACCTTGCTCTCCTTAAATGCACATGGTGCAAGGGCAAGTTTGTTTTGTCAAAACAAGCTCATAAATATATTGTGCTGAAGTCAGTTAACCATGGTTACTTCTACTTGAAGTTGATATTGACTGAAAATAAAAAATAAAGCATTATGTTTGCCACAAACGGATACTTATGCGAGGACTGGGATCTGATTCTGAAATGGTGACAAACTGCTTTTCCATCCCAACCTAGACTAAGTTTACTTTGTGACTCTATAATCATTGTTATTATACCACTTGTCGAGAACACGTTTTCTGCTTTGTTATGGGAGGATGGTTTCCGACAGTGATACCGTGAGGAGATGATGATGTGTGTATCTGTGAATGTTGCAATTAGGTTCAAGAAAAATCTGGTATTTAATAAGAGGATCACGCTGAAATCATTGCACCAAGCCATTTATGGTGGAGTGGTTAGCCCTACTGTGGGGGTGGTGTTTCTCAGAGACCTGATAGTTGGGAAACTGGCGTACTTTTTATGGTTTCACAATGAATTTGTTCACCTGTGTGTGTGCCTACCATGTGCGTCCTGTGAAGTGTAATTACTGTTGCATCTGTGTTAAAATGTTATGTGTAAGCCAGTATGTTTTTCTCAGCTGTGCAGACCAGTTCAGTTTTGCACGCACTTCAGCACCCCCAGCTTCAAGTCCCTTCCCATGCTCTGGTTAGCCTTGTTGCCTAACAGTAAGACGATTCCTAGTTGGAAACTACTGCCCAGCCTCTCTGTGTGGAGTCTGCCTGTTGCCCTTATGCTGTGTGGGTTCTCTCTGTGTACTCCGGCTTCCTCCAACAGTCCAGAGATATGCACGTTCGGTTAACTTGTGATTCTAATTCCATGGTTGCCTGTTTCTATATGTGTTTGAGTTATTGCATTACTGTTTGCACTTCACCATATGTTGGAGAACAAAGTAAAGTTCAAAAACACTGCATGAGGTTGGTGGCAAGAGATACTGTGGGCTTATCCATTTGTTCTGATGCAATAGGTGAGATGAGATTTGGAAAAAATCCCTTCTGCTGACACACAGGAGGAGGAGTTTGGGAGAGCGACAAAAAGTCAAAAATGCAAGAGTTTCATCTGTAAGGGAAACAACAACTCAAACAAAGGAAAAAAGCGTTGGAGACAGTGAGAGATTTTGGATAAAGCACCCGAGCTTCCCTGTGGACCCCGAGTTTGGCCGCTTTGTATGAAATGACTTCACACAAAGCACCTGAATACACAGATTTATACACAAGGCTGGCTGGAGCTTCTGAGCGGGAATATTCGACACACTGCCTGCTGACATCACTACAGCTGGTGTGAATTTAGCTGAAGATACTCTACGGCTGCCTCAGGCAATCTGAATACAGTTTACTCTTGTAAACTAATGCAGTATTAAATGGACAACAGTTTTTCCTATCAATGATAATGTCGAGGGTTTTACAGTTCATTTGTTGCCACCAAAGAGTGATAGCTCATCAAATATTCATTTTATTTTCAATCTTTCCATTATTCCAAACAAAAGCCTGCACTTATCACTACTTGTGATACTCAAATCATTCACTAAAAATATTGGCAGGGCACATGTGCCTCGTTTATAAACAAACTTTATTTTCCCTCGCTCTGTCAGACGTTTTCCACTGCAGGGATGGATGGTTATAATGAGAGTTCCAGCATCCAGCTATTTTTAAGGCTGGAGACAGGCTGTTATTGCACTGGAGGTAGCGAGGCCTTTGGGGTGGTAGATTATTCCACAGACCTGCACTCCAGACTTTATGGGTCTGAAAATAACTGTCCTACCTATCCCTCCCAATGCTTCCCCCCATGGTAATCACAAAGTGCAGCCATCCATAAACGAATGTGGTATCTGCTTAAACTGTCATCTCACCAATATTAGGTGAACTCAAGTTCAGATAGGACAGCGGAAAAAAATCAGATGTCTGGCAGCATCATCTAAGAATCTCCAAATCTAATTTATTATTTTCTGCCTCACTTAAATGTGCCTTAATGGAAAAAAGGTGTAAAATTTATAAATGTGCACTTTGGTTTATGACCAGATGAATGATTCATCAGAAGAACCATTCGCATTCGTCTTCTACCAGGCGTATTGTTTGCAGTAGCCCTAACAACATTAGCAGCTTAGTGACATCAATTGTCACTGGTGACATCAACCAATATACAGTAATAAAGACAGGAATAAATCAGATTAGCAGAGGCTCTTACCAAAGATCTACAGCATGAAGAATGCCCAAAAGACCTACTTTCAATCTTTTACAATTCATAGTTAAATTTCAATAGTTGTGAAACACTTCACCTTTTGAGACCCAAGAGTAACATTAATTAGGCATACCATTATGGGTGAAGTGAATAACATGGATAATCTCTTTATCATGGGACCTTTTAGTGGGTGGGATATATTAGGGAGGAAGTGAACAGTTTCTCCTGAAAGTTGATGATAGAAGCAGAAAAAATAGCCAAACATAAGGGTTTGAGCAAGTTTGACAAAAAGCCAAACTGTGATGACTAGATGACCGGGGTCAAGCTCTTCCAACAAGAGAGCAGCACTAGTTCAAATTGCCCCCAAAAAACGTCATGTTGGTTCTGATAGAAAGGTGTCAAAATACACACGCATTGCAGTTTTTTGTGTATGGGGCTGCATAGCCGCTTAATATTGGGTAACGTTCTGCTGAGAAACCTTTGGTCCTGCCATCCACGGGAATTTTACTTACATACTACCTACCTAAGCATTGTTGCAGACTATGTACACCATTACATGGAAATGGTATTCCCTGATGGCTGTGGCCTCCTTCAGCAGGATAATGCAACGTGTGAGGATCACAACAAGTGTCAGGGGTTGACTTTGCCTCCAAAATCCCCTGATCTTAATCAAATTGTGCATCTGTGGGATGTGCAGGACAAACAAGCCCGATTCACAGATGTGCCACATCACGACATATAGGACTTAAAGGATACAGATAGGAACAAAAATATTTATGTTATTATAAATATCAGCAGTATGTTTCATCAGTTATCTTCCAACATTGGGGCGTGTAGGAGACAAAACAAGCACCCCAAGCTTATGCTACATGTGCGGGTTATGTGCATCAACTTTTTGGCAAAAGCTTTAGAAAGCACAAGCGGACATCTATAAAGTCCAGTGTTATATTAGTATAATGAGTCAGACCGTTTATTCAGACATTAAGCAACGACAGAGCCAATAGGAGACCCCCCTCACCTGCCTGCTGTTTGCAGTGGGTGGTGTAACAAAAGAAAACAACATACACCTGACCAAGTTGACCAGTTCATGACAACACACATGTCAGACGGCCAGTATGCTCAGGAAAGTTCCTCAACAAAGTTAGAGCCAAAAAAAGAAAAAAAAAAACCCAAAGAAACACATTACTTAAAACTGTCAGGGGTGAAAAGGTTTACAGTAATGCAGAAATAATGTTCATGTAATAATGCATTTGCAGTGATGTTCTTAATTGAGGTGTCAATGACATCCTCTGGGTGTTGCATAACTTACATAGATCTGAAACAGTCGAGCAGTTAGAGTAGCAGCCTCAAAAGTCTCTTCAGCTGGTGTGGTCTAAGCATTCACAAAGGATGATGGGAGAACATGAAACCAGCAGGGCTCTGATACAGTCTCTTTGAAATCTTTCCAGCTGCCTTGTCGTGCTGATGGCCATCAGAGTGAAACAAAGGCCTTGCTTCTGTGTTTGCTTGCGGGAAATGGCACCTGCTGTTTCTCATTTCAGATGTAATTCATGTGCTAGATTCTGATCCAAGCCCATCCCATTACTTTGGTTTATTTTAGGAAAGTCTCAGGAGTTTGACCCCAAATCACATGAGTTAGGTTCTGATTATATGACCCTTTTTATTTAGCAGGCTGAAAGGTTGAGTGTGGCTTAAACGGATGTCTGTCCATCACTTCATTAAACAAGGATACCAGTCAGATTAACCTTTGTAATGGCATGTTGCTGAAGGTGAAAGAATAAAGAGGCTTATTTGAGAGGCTTTAGCGCTGCAGCTGCAAAATTCCCTTTTCCATTTGCATTGAAAATTTAACATCATTACTGACAGGTGACTGTATCCTCATTACAAGGAGACATGTACACCGAGATTTATGTTTGAGTCACGGTATAAACAACATAACGGTATAATTATGCATCCGGCCTATTACCTTGAAAACTAATCAACAAGCCCCATTTTCTGCCATCCGTAGTGGGAACGAGATTCTCTTTGTTTGTATATGGAAATGGCAATTTAAACAAACAGGTAACTGACCACTGTCTCCTTACCCTTGAAATCTGTTCGGCATTTAAAGGTACTTTCAGTAATGTCTTCCACCTGCAAACTTGGGCTTTACAGTACATGTGCCTTAACAGGTCACCACTTTGAACAGTGCAGTACACGTCACACAAATATATGTGAGCTGTTAGAAATCTGCTCTAAAATCATTTTTTAAGAAATTTATATTGTTTAAATTTTTTTTAAGTAATTGCAGATTATAACTGTATTAAAATTAAACCTACCATTTCACAAATCACTCACTGTCATAACGATAAAGACAATTATAGGTCCTCTTGTTTTTTCACTAATCTGTTTAAACTGCATTGGAGCTTAAAATTTGCATTATTCGAAGAACAGCAAGAGTGGCAAGTGGCAGTTTGCTGGTTGACAAAATCCTCATTAGTCCCCACTTTGTCCTGTGGTCAACAACACAACCGGTGAGTACATGCTGTTTTAAGCATGGAAGTCAATATTTAATTTCATAGCAGAGTAAATAATGGGTGCACCTTGCTATCTACCAAGCTAACTAGTGCTACTGATATTAACTGACAGCTCAGTCTACCAGTTAGGGTCGTGTTCAGGTAAAAACATAACCCAAAAACAAAAATCAAAATGCCAACTTTCATGCTTCAAAGTATACACCTACAAACACGTAGATCTACCCTTAGTCCGTTCCATTGTCTTCTTCTATTTACCGTACAGTAGACTAGCCTTATCTTGGGTGAGCACTGTTAATTTAAAGTACCCCTGTCCTGACAACTTGACAACATCTTGATAAAATAAAGCCCATCTACGGAGTGTACTACCTAACTGTTATTCCACCTGTGGTGCTTGCTGAGCTGTCCGTCAACCGAGAAACCACCGGTCACCATGACCATTCTTTTTGCAGTTTAAGCAATCAATTTCAGTGACTGCCAGCAACCACTCGCAAGTGGTCAGTGAATACAAAGATGCCTTTCAACGAATCTATTGCAAGCGGATGTTTGCCAGATGGTTGTCAACTAGTCACTGTGTGACTGAAGCCTTAGAGAAACAAATCCAAAGATCTCAATCCAAGCCATTTAGGCCAGTCCATTTTATGACCACATAGGAATTTGTTTTTCTTACGGGAAATAAATACACTTAAAATAAACTGATGGCTTTTGCCTTGGTGTAAAAAGTCAATAAGGATCTATATGAACCTGCCACCAGATGTGAAGCCTCAAATTTTGACTGCCTAGACTTTACAGATGTGCCAGTATAGGAAACTGGATACTGTTTTTATGCACAGCACACGTACAGTATTTCCTTCCCTCTTTGTATTATTCTTCTATATTGATATCACATGCTTTTCCATGCATTCAGCCAAAGAAAGGAAGTTGTCTTCTCCAGGAGGCCTGCATCATCTTTTCTAGTGCATAAGTGTGGATTATGCATACACACATCTAACTGAAGTTAAAAACTGTAATAAGAAAAGTGTGCATTCTGCAGGCAACAACTGTCTGTAACTAGTTTGACTGTGTTGGGCTATCCATCCATTAGCTACCTCAGCTATTAGTCAATTACATATCTATACACTGCCGTCATCTCCTTTCCTCCTATTTCTGTTTCTGCAACTGTTTTTTTGTTTTAGTACAGCAGCCGTGGTTTACTTTAAAAGACCAAAAGCAAGACTCCGTCCTGCAGCCTACAGGCTACCCTAGTGAAGACTTCACTTCACTGGGCTCCAATCAAAATTTAGGAGTTTAAAATCCTTCACTTTACCTAATAGGCTTTACACAACTTGGCTCTACCTTTCATCTGTGAATAGCTGATCTCTGATAAGTCCATTAAGCCCTACAGCTCAGAGAACGGCCTCTTGGTTGCACTGCACTTATGTTTGAAATCAAGGTGACTGTTTTCACTGACATACAAAATCAAGTTCAGACTGAAGACATTATACTGATTAGTATATATTTTCTGAGTTATTAAACTTGAACTCTTTTACCCTCTTGTATGTCAGTTCTAGTTTTCTGTTTTATGTATGCTCTGTATGTGCAACACTTGTTGTCCAAATGTGTTCTATCAGCCTCTCTTTGATGTTTGCCACCTTAGTTGTTTAGGAAAAATAATCTTCTTCCTAACTGCCAAATATACTTGACTTACATGTCATGCATATGTGCAACAGATTTGCTCTTGCCTTAGTTGGGCAGGAAGCTGAAGAAAATGTGATGTGCATTAAAGGGGAAAGATACTTACATCACTGGAAAATGAGCAGTGTGAAACTGTTTAACAGTTTCATAATTTTATAAACAGACAAGATAATCCTTTACAGTGCAAGGCAATCAGGTCACAGAGGACCGTTGAGCAAGAGGAATTTCAGACAAACACAGGTGGTTTCCATCCCAGCTTTCCTGTTCTAGCAAGGGAACGCAAGCTTTTCTTCTCAGTAAAACAGCTAAAAATACAAAACTATCCAAGATCATGTCAGGTGATTAAGTTATCTCACGTGTAAGTATATGATAATTTGTAATATTACTTTTTTGGCATGCAGTTAAACTCTATTTAGTTCAAATTAAAACAAATACGGAGGAGGTAATAGAATAACTGCTTCACAAATCGCCTGGCATTTAAAGTGTTGTTTTAAAATATACTGTTCAGGGCACATAAGGTCTCTCAATTTAAAATGGGAAACAAAACAATAGAGCCCTGAAACAAGAGATAGCTTTGCTTACTGGTTGCTATAGAGGCAAAGGAAGCAGGCTCCATCAAGCTGGAGACCCTGGTGGCATGAACCCACATGAAGGAGTTGCTGGCTGTTTGCATTGATAATTGTTCGGCTAATCCTAACAGGCCATTAATCTGGCATTACAATATGCATTTCCTTCTTCACCACCTATTTTTCAGGGGATACCTGCTGTGTGAATCCTGTGAATGACTTTTGCAGAAGCTGAAATATCCTGACAACAAACCTGGTTCCCTCCAGTGAAAGCATAAAATGAACAAGTCTCCAAAGAGTCACATAGCAACTGGTTTGACTTTTCTCTGGCAGGTGACTGTATTGGAATAAGAAGTGGAACGCTGGTTGATTAACCCTTAAAATACTTTCTTTGGGTTAAAGTGGCCCCAGTTTGACGGAGGAATTCTGGCAAGGACAATTCCAGACTGTTCTTGTCATTTTCACGTTCAATAAAATACTTACAAGTCATCATGTCTCAGGTTAAACAAGACATTAAATTTTGTGATAATAGTGTTAGGGTTTGTCTCCAAAAACGAGTGTTGTAAAACCTGCTCTCTGAAAAAAATAAAAAAAATAAAAATCAATTATTTATTAATGTGAGACAGATTATTTAAATTCTAAATTGATCTGTAGTACACATGTTTGTATAGGAACTCTTGGCATGTGTCAAATTGGCCCCAACCATAGTGTGAAAATGTGAAAGGAAGAGCATGAAAGGGTTAAAGCAACATCTAGAAGTCTGAAGGTGAAATGAGCAGCTGGATGATAATAGTACGGAAATTATTTTTTTGCTGCTGAACTGGAGTTCTCTGTATGAATAAATGTACTTTTAATTCTCATAAGATTGATATAGAACATTAAACCTCAGTCAAATTGTGTCACAAAATCTTCACCTTGTGCACCTTGGAGTTCTGATGTGACTTTCGTGCTCCAGTGATCGATATTTTCGACCTCAGTGTTGCTTATTTAAGCTTTAAATCTCTGTTACATGGCAGAAATGTACAGTCATGTGCATGATTCTATGCAGACACTCGAGTGGACAAAATGTTGATATTTAAGCCTATATGCTGAAGATGTATTGCTTTTCTTCAGAACACACAAACTTCTCTTCTTAAGACAATCACACTCATAGGTAAGTTCTCATTCATATCAGATTACTTCATTAACTGAAGTAAATCAACAGTCCTGGCCCTGAATTCTAAATTTGAGAACATTTCCACCACTCCACTCTCGTAACATTAGATATTAAAGTATAAAATTTTCCACCAAACTTGGTACAATTGAACCATATCCCTCTACTAAAAATGGAGATGATCTCACACATTGGACTATGTTACCTATATCAGTCATGGGAAGAGTCACAATTAAAATGATGGTTCTGTTTAAAAACTACTTGTTTTCACTGATAATAAACCTTCTTGCCTGGTTTGAGTCACTAGACTCAAACATTTCCAAATTTTGAGATTTCCAACAAATCACTAATAAGTTTGAAAATTCTAAAACACAATGGCGGTCTAGAAATGCCAAAAATTTTATTACTATTTCTTATGCAATAAAATGCTATACGTTTCAAAAATAGATCAAATCAAACTTGCTAGACAGTTCAAGGCTGGACCTAGAATAAGTATTCTGTGATAAAGTAAAATCTCCAATCTGCCTTTCATAAGCTTCAGCATTAAGCATCATAACTGCTTTACATGCCTTAACCTCACATAACATTAACACCTCTCTGACAGCCAGGTGGAAATTTGTAAAAATAACTAAATCACCACTTGTTCCAAGTAAACCAACACCCATTTGAAACAATCCAGATATTTAAATCCCAGAAAATTCTCCACAGGATGCACTATACAGGACAAAGGATGTTCTGAATGGGTCTTGAAGACTCAAACATATGCATCTACTGCACAGGCCATTCGTTGAGAAATATATGCATCTTGTATACCCGTCCAGAGGTTCTGGCAGATGATATGTGAATACCTATCCATGTGGTTTAGCTTCTGTATCACAACCTCTTCCAAGCTGTGCATCTTAGGTGGCACAAGTGAATTAGATATGGAAACAAATACATCACCTATAGTTCCCATTGCCCTATGCATTGCTAAGAAAATTATCTTCATGAATTGGAAATCAAAAACCAGTTTGTGAAGTTCTCCATATAGAAATGCTCTTCTAGATCACATTAGTTTGGAGAAAATGTCTGACTCCTCAAAAAACTAATTAAATGAAATGATTGCTCTCTGGTCCCCACTGGTCAATTCCATTACTAAGCTGGGGGTGGTCACCTGTAGTCCCATCTCCCTGTGTGTCTTTCAGGTGACTGGGGGTTAACTCTGGGTCTGCAGAAGTCTAGCGACCTCCTGGGGGCTGGTGGACTGCAGCTGCTGTTTTGGGGGATAAGTATGTTTGCCTCGCTTGGTGTTGGAGGTGGGAGGCTGGGGTGCTACCTGGCAATCTAGGAACGTGGCGGCAGGTGATGGCCCCTGGTCGGGTGGCTGGCCTCCGGGGCGAGGATCTGGGTGCAGGGCCTTGGACTTTTCTGGTTGGGTCCATCCTTGGATGGAAGTGGTCGGTGCCCCTTTGGTCACTCCACCACATGGACTCTTGAGTCAGGCCGTCTCAGGCTTGTCTCAGACTCATGCTAGGCTGTCTTGTTCTTTTTGGTCTTGATTGTTATCTGAGTGAAGTGCTGGTGCTGGGGCTTTGAAAGGTCCAGCAAGTAAATAAATAAACCAAAAAGTTAACAAAAGGAGCCTACAGAGAGTCTACGATGCTGTTCTTGGGAAAGCAAATATGTTTGGCACAACAAAGCATTCAGACCATAATTCTGCTTGCTACAACTGCTGAACAGAACAGTTTAAAAAAAAAATTATTTGATGAGAACTAGACTCCCATGACCAAAGTTTTCCAGAGTTTTTACACAATACTGCAGAAACACATTTTGATAGTTGGATAAATCATTCCTCCGTCCCATACCAGTGCCGACTTAATCCCAGACTCCATCTTACTGTTCAGAAATGCATTTAACACCACTGCTTAACCTTCTATTAGAATTTATTGCTTGTCTCATGTCAAAGCCAGCTTCCTCTTGGAATAATGCGTTTCCCAAAGATTTCCACTTCCACAGAGGCAGGGAGTCTTCACTGCTGCCCTACATGCCAGCTGGCATTCTGGTCATGAAATAACTAAGTAAGGTTAGGTGCAGGGCTTTCTTAAGGTTTTGCACAGCAAAGGAGACTGTGCTATGGTATTTAGTTTTTCCCTAATCTCACGTGGCTACCAAGAAAAACCCCCAAAAACCAGGGCACAGTTCAGAAACTGGGTCAAGGAAAAACAAAAAAATTAGATGTCATAGTAAAAGACACCCACACAGTGATTCTTTCAATTAGCATCAAACAAATGTGGAACATTGGAATTGAAAGGTCATTAAGATCCAAAAATATGTACTCATATTTATACTCAAGTATAAATCATGTTTACAGCAAAAAGCCTTAGGGGTTGCTTCTTTGCCAGTGTGGACTGAGGAAGCCTTTACATGCAAAATTAGTATTACAATACTCACTTTACAGTAAGTCAATACAGTTAGGTCCAAAGGTATTTGTAAATTAAGATGTGATTAAGTTTAGACTTTTAGCATAAAATAGGGGCTTTAACAAAAGTATTGTATTACTACTTCTTTTTACAATTCATTGGTTTACAGTATGTCTATTTATTTATTTTTATTTATAATATTTTTTTATTTTTTTATTTTTAATGTTTTATTATTTTTAATTTTAAATTGTTATTATTTTTTATTTTAATTTGTTATTATTTATTTATTTGTCATTATTTATTTATTTATTTTTATGTATTTATTTTTTTTGACAGGTGAGGCACGTTGCCTTGTTATTCCATGTCAAATTGGGTGTTGAATGTACATTTTGCACTTGCTTCATTGGAACTCTCAACAGGCCCAAGGAGATGCTGATGTAAGTGCA
>VOQK01005984.1:38784-51581 GCA_015052645.1 Benitochromis conjunctus
AAATATCAAAACATATCTACTTAGAATATTTTTTAACAGATTTTCTGGCTTTTTTCTTAAAGTTTCACTGAAAATGTTGCCGAATTTCACAGCAGATTGAGTATTGTACACTCCTAACTGGGTTGTTTAAAAAATGCAAATGTTTGACTCAAATGCAACACTTCTGAGAGGGTTCATGCTTAGATATTTAGATATTAACGAAGCATTTAGAGTCTCGTACAGGTTTAACTTGACATGCTAAACACATTTAGCTCCAAGTATTTCAGAGATAAAGAGACTAAAACACTGCTACTGTAGCTATCTTAGAAACACTGGGCTTTAATTATAAACAGTGCGTACACACTGTCACAATCTGGCTGAAGCAGTGTGGAGCGAGGAGGAAGACCCAAATGCAGACACAAACGGAGGGTGGACAAAACTTGATAACACAAAGCGAGCCGTTTAATGGCTGACAAAAAGCGTACCAAAACAAAAGGCAAAGTTAAACAATAACCTAAACTGGGGCAACTAAAAACAACATGAAACCCTGACAAAAACATAAAAAAACCGGGACATGGAACTTGAAACATGGCATGGAGAACAGACAAGGAAAACAGACGACCTGACACTGAATAAAGAAGGACAGAGGACTTAAGTACACAGAGGACATAATGAGAGGAATGGGGAACAGGTGGGAACACAGCTGGGACAAATCAGAACTAATGAGAAAAGGACAGCAAAGCCGACTACACTGACATAGGACACAGACTTTCAAAATAAAACAGGAAACAGAACGCAGACATGACAACATGAACTTGACTACACAAGACACGCAGACATGAAACACAAAGAGCGAGGGAACTTAAACACAAAAGACACAAGGGGAAACTAAAATACAAGGAACAATAATGGCAACGTAGGCACAATAGCAATGAACATATAGAATCTAATAAACTTAAACCATAACATCAATATAAGTATAACTCAAAACCGCTGGGTCGCCAGGATCATGACACACACAAATGTGTGTGTAAATCATATGTACAAGCATTTCATAAGTCAGTAAAATGCACAAAAAGTCAGAAAATCTTATCTCAAACTGAGGTATTGGTTCATGCATTCATATGAAATAAGTTGTACTAATATTGTAATGTTCTATTTGCATAATAATCCAAATCCAAATTATCAGTAGGGCGACTTGTTGAGAACGCAGCAGCCTGATTCCTTGCACGTACTTGGAAATTTGAGCATTTTACCACAGTAATGAAGTCACTTCACTGGCTCCCAGTTCAGTACAGAATTACCCTCAAAATTGGTTCAGAAAGCAATCAATGGTTTGGCTCCCACGTACAACTCTGACAACTCACCCGATCAGACCTCTCAGGTGCAGATGTTTGAACTGTTCCCAGAATTAGATGTAAGGGTGCTTTCAGTTACTGTGGTCCTATTCTTTGGAACAAGCTGCCCGCTGACCTGAGACCAATTACAAGTCTGTCTCCATTCAAAAACAGACTCAAAACCTTTTTATTCTCACAGGCCTTCACTCGATAGCCATGTGAAAGTATACTAGTATATTTTCCTGTTTTACAAAACACCATAAACAGCAAAATGCATGTAAAGAAAACAAAATACCTCATGAGAACCTATAACATTTTAAAAGAAACACATCGTAGTATACTTCACCTTAGAAGTCATTTTTTTTAATGAAAATTAATATATCCTAGTGTCCTGGGGGGACTGGAATCACATCTGTCAAAGGGCAAGAGGCCAGGTACACACTGGACACATCGTCAGTCTGTCTATAGTATATATATAGTATATAGTATATAATTATCATCAAGAATGACTGCATCAAGTCAACAGAGGCAATGAAAAGTGCAGCTGTATGATTTTTTTTTTTTTTGCAGATGTGCATGAATATCTGCATCTGTCTCAGTGCGACTTTGTGTGGCTGTAGCTCAGGAGGTCGAGCAGGTCATCTACTATTATCTACTATCTGAAGGTTATTGGTTCAATCCCAGTCTGCTGCAGTCTTGGGCAAGGCACTAACCCCAAGTTGCGCTCTGATGCATCCATCAGAGTATGAATGTGTGTGAATGTTAGATAAAGAAGAAGCATACAAAAAGTGCTTTATGAAGAGCTGTGAATGATACAAGTTGTATAAAGTGCTTTGAGTGCTCGATAGAGAATAGATCGGCGTGAGGTTTCCATTACTGTGCACCTCGCAGCACAGAGCGGCCTTGCCACGTCACGGAGCTGCTGCCGTGTGGCAGGTCAGGCTCCTTGGCCATTCTCCATCCTCCCGACAGCCTGTGTGTGCCTGCAGTGGCTCCCTGCCCACCAGTTCACTTTAAATTGCAGACTCCGAAGAAGTCCAGGAGCGGAGTATCAAAACCTTCTGGAGGTTTTATCCCTTAAATCTCCTCTTTGCTCGGCTTCAGTGAGTCCTTCAGTGAGTGGTGTTCGTGACATTCTGCTCTGCATGAAGTTCAGAATTATTAAACACTTGTGCATCAAATCTTGTCTTCATTTTCCTAAAGTTCCCAACTGTGAGATTTTCTCAAGTGCCTCTGGTTGGATGGACAACATGCGGCTCTTAAAGAAGAATGTTGGAGGAAAACTTGTACGTGGATTTATGATGTGAAATGTGACTTGACATTTTTAGCAGAGTGCTACTGTCAGAGTGCCATGGTCATTAGGCAGCAAACTCAGTTCACTCAGTCAGGCTTGCAACACTCCTCCATATCTGCCTACTATCAAGCTACGTCAAACGGACAACTCCATCTGTTGTGTTTTATGTAAACCCACAAGATCCAGCGTTGTAGGATCTGTAAGCGATTAGAAATGCCTCGTATCAGAGCAAACAAGATTTACTTGAAGCAAAGTGATGCAGATTTACATACACAGAAGTGAATCTACAATGTGTTTTTTTGGCGTGTTCTGTCTTCGATCCAGGCGACAAAATGAATTCTTGGCATGTTTTCCTTTAGCATATATTTCACTTTTAGCAATCTCGCTTTTAAACCAACAGTTTGAAAATAAGATAAATGAATATCACAAGTTTGGACTGTTGCTTACACAGTCCTTTACACAGTGCTTTTCACTCACCAACAGCAACAAAGAACATGCACGTGGCTCTTTAGCATGTATTTGAAATCAGTTGCCTTAACATGCAACAGGGAAAAACAATCTGAAAAGACAAAACAGGAAACTAAGGCAAAAAAATTAACGACCTCCAAGGCAGAGAGCTCTTCTTTATTGTTAGTAACTGCTTTTCATTGAGACAAAAACACATTATTAATAACTCCCCATATTGTTTTGTTGACAGCAAAACACCAGCTATTTTAAGTGCTTTGGTATGTGGTCAGAAGGCCAGTTGGACTACAAGTTTCGTATGCTGAAATCAAGCAGCTGCAAAATTACAGTAGCGTGCCCTCACCGCAACCGACTGGAGCTGTGCAATTAATCAGAGGTTAACCCCATAACCCCACAAACCTGTGCATAATCTTTAATTTACGTACCATCTCTCTTTACATGCACAAACATACATACATAGACACATGCAGGCTGAGACACCGAAGCCTCAAACGTATTTGCAGACTCCCAAAAGAATGTGAGTAAACATGTCCTAGACGTCATATGTTCTATAAATGGAGATCAGCGCACCGTGCTAGGTAATAAAGTGTTTTGAGCTATGTCATGCAGAAAATAATAAGTCTTATTTTCATACATGCATACCTCACATTTATGCAAGAATTCTAAAGTGTGAGGTTTGAGTCCAGCGACAGATTTGCAAATGAAATGCAGAAATATCAAGAGGGACGTCCTCGTTTCATTTTTGTGTATTTGCTGCCCAGATTCCTCGCACAGGCATCCGACAGTTAATCATCTCTGGTTTAATAGCTTTGTTATCCCAATCTCACCTTCCTGTATACTTAAACCTCTGATTCGGAGGCAGGAAACTTCTGGGCAGTACCTCACGGCTCCACACAAAGCATCTGAAATTATATTAACATATGTCACTAACACAACACAAGTGAGCTGTCAGGAGGGAGTCGATCCACAGGGTCTGCGTTTCTGTTTGGGTTACTCAAAAACTACACCAGTGCTTAAAGTGCACTTTCCCTCTTACACTATCGGGCATGTAGTGTAGTGCAGTAAACTCAGGTGTATGCAAGCACGGGGGAACATTGGCTCGTCACAGATTTCTTTATATTGCCAAATGCTTCAAAAAAGGTCTTCTTGATAACTTTATGTGTTGCATGCGCATGCTATTTGATTATTATAATATAATTTTAATGTACTCCAGTACACAAATGAGCCATGGTGCAGGGAGAAAGCATATCATTTCCTGACAGCAGAGGTACCTCATTTTAAACATGTACACCTGTTAGTTGGGAATAAATAGAAGAGTTTTAGCTTTTTAGGATTAAAAGACCAAATCCACTGTTGTGTCAGACAACAGCCAGGTAGTGAGGGAAATATTTACCAAACAGAGACATCCTGCTGTAATGTTTTTGGTCGCCGTCCACTCCCATATCCTATTTGCGTCAAACATGTACAACAGGATGCAAAAAACTGCCATTTCTTATCAACATTGAGAAATTGTTTTAGTAGGTTTTTAGTTTTCTTGTGTAACCTCTGTACAGACAAAAGGATGAGGTAGTGCCCTCAAGTTTGCAGGCCCTTAGCGGGCTTCTGCAAAGACTTTAAGAGGAGAATGCGTTCAAAGTTCTGACCTAATTTGTGGTGTTTTAGGCATAAAGTGCGGATTGGCATAAAGGATAAACTTTTTTGTTGAACTGACAGTCATGCAAACCTTCTCTAGTGAAGTCATAAAATAAAATATAGAGCTGGACACGAGCATGGTACGGCCTATTCTCTTTAATAAGATGAGACAGATAAGATTTGAACCATTTGAAAAGGACATGGATGCTTCCATTTAGCAAAATTTAAAACACTGGGTTGAGTAAGAGGTTTCAAAATGCTGATAGATTTTTAAAAAGCTTCATCGTCATCAGATGGAGCCTTTTAGTTTAGCTGGACTGTTTACCAGCATGTGCCCAAAGCTTGCTTAGACATGACTAGTTAACTATCAAACAATCAAATCTTGCTCCTTACTTAAAGATTATGTATATATATATGTGTGTGTGTGTTTATTAAGATTATGTTGTATGTTTCACCACTGCAGAAGTGTGTTTATCATTTGTGCCAGATTAGATAAGGGCTTCTCCATAAAACTGTGTTTATGATATGACCTCACATGGCCTTGGAAGGACTCACACCAGCCCATCAGCACGTGAAATATTGCCACCTACTAAAGCTTATAGCAGTCAAAATGAAGCGCCTGCTTTGTGAGCGGTGGCCTTGCATTGTTTTGGCTTGGTGGTGTGGAAATGCAATCAGTCCTTCCTCGTCCTTGGAAGTAGCCTTGTTTGAGTCAGGGATTCTTTCAATTCGTTCGTCTTTGGAAGAAAAAGGTAATCTCTCTTTTTGGTATAGTGAGGGCCCTCTAGTCTTTTTATTCTATTGCAAAGAAAGAAGAAAGGAGAGATCCTTCAACATCCTGGTCATGGATTAGGTTCTTAGTGGATGACATCAGTTTTTGGGGCTTTGCCTGCTATCTAGCATTGTGCTGCTACTGGATGGCTGGGTGAGCGGGGGGATTCTGGCAGGGATTCCCAAACCATCAGTGGGGAAAATGTCACCTACCAAATTTTCCGTTTTCATTTCTTTTTCCTTTCTGAAAGGACCATCAGTTTCCTGTTGTTTATAGCACGTCTCTTCATTGTTATTCTTCAGGTTAATTTACCAGAAAAATTTGAATATTAGTTCTGCACTCAAATGTAAGTTGAAAACCCAACTATGAGTAAAGGACTATTAGCGTAATAATGAATGTTCAATTGTTTGTTGCATATAGTGTCAAAAAAATAGAAACTTGGCCTTTGGCATTATTAAAGACAATCCTGTGTTTCTTTGAGTTTCCCTGTATAAATCAATATTTAATATAACACCTCACAGCCACAGAAGCCTACTGATTTCTGGTTTTCCGCTACAGGGAGTCTGGATTTCACCAGAGGAAATGCAAAAACAGACAATCTGCAATTGTAGGATTAACATTAAGCCATTTGTGAAACCCAGGTTTGCTGAGGAGTGTGTGTTTCACGGTTAGTGTAGCAAGAAGTAGCTACACACACACACAGAAGGGTCTGAGTCAAGAGACTGCTTTAAGTTAGAGCTGACAGATTATGTTACTACTGTTTTGTATGTGAATGTTTAACACATGCATCGCATAACTGTTGTATATGTATATAGATGCATATGTGAGGTAGTCATGGAGTGAGCTGTAGATAAAGAAACTAATTCTGGTTTGTGTATTGAAAATGAATATATTGTAAAACAAGGTATTCTTTCTTATCTCTGAACAAAAGGGGAGTCGCTAGCTAAAAGTATTATAACGACCATAAAAAAGGAAAAAAGTGGATATAACAGATTAGACAAAGGTGTTTCAGTAAGGATGTAAATGGATGTGTAATGTGAAAGCCATGTTGGTGTAATTTGAGGTAGATCATGCTCCCCCGTGAGGCACTGAAAGCTCCATAACTGTTCTTATCTGTCATGGCTGAAACACGTCTTCAGTGCTATTTCACTGGACATGTGTGCTCTGGTGAGCGCTCTCTTTGATCTCCATCGGAAAGTTCAAGCCATCATTCTAGTTAGGAGACTTCTGCCTTCGATTAATTAAGAAGTCTTTGCATGTCGCTGATTTTGTGAAGCCCATTTCATGGTGGAGGTGTTCGTTCCAAAGGAAAGTGTTGCTTTGTTGCCTGTGTGATTATCATGGGAAGTATTTCAAGGTACAGCTGAGGTCTGACAAGCTATGACTAAGCCTTCAAGTTCGGATCTTCTTTGTAGGTTGCTTTGCTTCACAGGGCTAATCAGCCTGTGACCTTAACTCTGCTATATTCAGGGATCAGGTTTAAAAATTCTGCCGCAGGCGGGTGGTGGTGTGGTTCAGCCAACATCCAAGACTCAAGAGCCAAGATTACATATTTTTTGATTATATGTCTTTATCTACGGTTTATTTTGGGGTTTATTTGTTTGTACAGAGCTGATTAGTTGTCAGCTTTAAGTCCAAAAGTGAATTAGTTGCATTATTATTATTTTGTTTATAACATTCGAGTCAAAGAGGTTTTAGGAAATTAAGTTTTACTGTTTAATTTTCCCCTAATTAAAGCAGAACATTTGCATATTTAAACATACAATAGAACAAAACGTCTTGGAGCCAAGTCCAAACATCTGCATTTGTTTGCACACGGGTGCTATTTCTAACAATTTATTTGATATACTCCAGTATATTTAGGGATTTATATTTGGTCAATTCTGCATTAATCTCTGTTGTGGAAAACACATTGTGGCTATGAACCTCTTCCAAACATGGGAGGGAACTGCGGGGATTGTAATTGCACGTATGCTGTGCCTAACCAAGCACAGAAGAGCTCACATAAATTCAAACTTGAAGCTTAACACATGGCAGATGAGGAACTTCACTTCCAAATCTAAGTTCATTAAGAAATGATCATCTTGTTTAATTCCTGGCAGCAAAAGTGCTTTACATGACTTCCACACGGTTGCCACTGCAATTGGAAAATAGCCTCCGAGCTGGAAAGCGGCCCTCGAGACACATATGTAAGAGGTTCAAGTTAAAACCACGTAGTGGTTGAAGGGGGGCAGGGAAGACCGAGTTGTGAGGTTAAAGAGAAGTGTCCATGTGTGTGCCTGAGTCACAGACTGGGCAAAGCGAGCACTGAAAGAAGTGTGTGTGTCTGCATGTGTGCGCATGTTTGTGCCTGAGCGCCTGTGATTGTGCGTTTGAGATAGAGGGATCAGATGGTATTCACTGAGACACGAGAGGTCAGAGACGTGGAGAGAGAAAGTGCACATTCAGCATTTCCCAGAGAGAGGGTGGGGGGCAAGTGGTTAGACAGTTGGAGAATTAAAAGATGCAGGTGCTGAACGTGCTGGGAAGCAGCAAACTTAACAAGTCTAATCAGGTCTTATCTGGCTGTGCTACAATTTCATGGCTGTTTGAACCAAGTGGGCCATGTTCCTCAGATCTTTCAGGATTTTATCTAAGAAAAGGTTTCCATAAAGCATTTTGCAGCTATGTGGAGAACACGGGTAGTGTGTATGAAAGAGATATTATTTCTGCAAGGGTGACTCAAGGCTTTATTTTAAAAAGCCTTGCACATCAGACACGACAATGACCCAGTAATATTGTAAGACTGAAAAAAAGATAAAGCACAAAAAGGAACATGATGTCAAAGAGCACTTTATTATGTTGAATGTCACAAACAGTACGTGCACGAAATGATCTGAACAATTTGCATTTGTTATGTATTCTTTAAAGCCAAAGTGCAAGACTGTGGCCAGCATTAAGGACACAATCACTTAATTCTGTCTTAAACATTTCCATCCTGTGGTTAAAAACCTCACTGACAGGACGTTCATGTCTATCTAACAGGCTCCAGATAATAGTGAAAAAAACGTGTGGCTGTTTGGGTTAATGTTGAACAAGGTCGGCCATCTGCATGTTACAATATCATGGTGCATATTTTAACACAGCTTCTCATTAAATATATTCTTTTTTGGTGGTTCCCTTTTGGGGTCACTACAGTGAATCATCTCCCTTCATCTCACCCGATTCCTGGATCTTTTCCTGTCACACCAACCCTCTGAAACATCTTCTTTTGCTACATCCATCCATCTTCTCTGTGGTCTTCGTCTATTCCTCCTGCCTGACAGCTCCAAAGTCAGCATCTTTGGTCCAGTATGTACAGTAACTCCTCTGCACAGGTCCTAATCATCTCAGCCTTGCCTCTATAACTTGCTCAACCTGAGCTGTCCCTCTGTCCTCATTTCCAATCCTGTCTCTCCTGGTCACTGCCAATGAAAATCTGAGCATCTTCATCTTTACACCTCCCACTCAGCCTCCTGCCTTTTCATCAGTGCCACTGTCTCCAAATTATACATTAAACTAGATCTCACTACCATCTTGTAAATCTTCTCTTTCACTCTCCTTTAGTCACAAATCACCCCTGACACTCATCTCCACCTGCTCAGCCCTGCCTGCATGCTCTTCTTCACCTCTTTTGTGCACTGTCTGTTCCAACCAGGTATCTACCTTCACTACCTAACTCTCCAGCTCTACATCCCCCGCCCCCTTTTATTCTCATTGACACATATGAATTCTGTCTTGCTTCCACATAGCTGCATGCCTCCACTTTTCCAGAATCTCTTTCCACGTGCCCTCCACTCTCACTTCAGATCAGTGTCATCTGCATATAAATGTGGATGCTCACAGTAAACACGGCTAAAGCATCAGATTAAAAGGTGAGTCTATGCATATATAATCTACCCAATCTAGAAAAGAGTTTTTGGTTCATTGGAATTATGCTACAGACAGCATTTTTCTACTCTTGGCTACGGTATCAACCGCATAAGATATCCTCCATATGGTCGCAGCCGTGGCTGTAAGCACAGAAGCCCCACCCATCGATTGTTCAAACTATGTGTGTGCAAGGCGTAGCCAATCAACACAAAGTTGGCTTAAGAGTATGAACTAAACCGGTAAAAAATAGACAAGGATTATTTTGAACTGTAAATCATTCAGAACTCAAATATTAGGCAAGGCAAGGCAAGTTTATTTATATAGCACAATTCAACAGCAAGGTGATTCAAAGTGCTTTACATAGACATTAAAAAACACAAACAAATAAAAAGGTGTCCAAGTGTCCAAGACTAAAAATATGACAGTTCAAATTAGCATATTAGGTCCCCTGTATTAAAGATTATTCAATTTTTCAGATTAGTTCAATGTTCACTATTATTCACTATGCAGGTAGTTCATGTCGCTCTCCCAAATATAGCAGTTGATTCTGTCAGGGACCATATGTGTATATGTATGTATATAATATTCACTGTTCAAAGGCATATTTTAATGTGATGAAGAATGAATTTTTAAATTGTTTAACATATTTGTAGTGAAGAAATAATGTGATTGATTCAGTTAATAACTGACAAATCAAACTTCATCTCTCAAAGCTGAAAGCGTTTAAGCTGCGACTCACAAATACATTTGTTCAATCACGTACTGAACTTCTATCAGAGAGGTGTGTACAGTTATCTGGAGTCATATTTTATTGCTTCCTGAATAATCTAAGGCCAAAATGGATTTGTAGCTGTCTTTAGTCTCTAACAAGCAAAATGACAAGCTATTGGACTGAAAAAGTAGGTCCTTCATATCTACCAGGCAGTTAGATAACACCAAAACAACAAGTCACATTCTGGAGTTGTGCCAACCTATAGAGACCCAAAACTATGTCAAATAAAGATCTCAGAACTGCGCTTACAACGAAGCTCAAGGTTACAACGCTCCAAATACCTCCTCACCTAGCAAAAGCTACATCTTACTGTTTCTCCTCCCAGTAGTTCTCCTAGATGATTAACATCCATGTTACTGGTTGACATAAATCAAAAACAGGCTCCTGAATGCTATCCTCAGTCATCTTTAGTTTTGTAATGCCAGTAAAAATCCCCTGAAAACCACATATGAAATAACAATCTAAGCTGTTTTGGCTTATTCCATCTCTTGCAACCAAACTGCTCAATATGTAACTCTATTATATGTTATTTTTTAACTAATTTGAACCTCCAAATACAATTACTTGGAAAAATCCATATAAAGTCTGATTCTTGGTAAAGTATGGTTACTAAAGGGTCATAGGAAAACCCAAGCAGTCCTCTGTATTGTGTGCTCACCTGAATATTAAAAGACCTGAACGATGTGTTCTGACTGTTTGCTTTTATAACTTGAATAGAGGACCTTGGAATATTCTTGAGGTTTGCTTAGTCATTTTTCAAACTTAAGCTTACACATAAACTAACCCAAACTACATGAACGGGTTGACTTCAACTGTTCAAGGGCCTTTTGCTCTGTCTGACAAACTGCATTCATATTTGGAGGTCAGCTCAATAAATATTACACACATTCACATACTCCCTGAACTTTTTAACAAACCAAACTCGGAATTAATTGCTTTCTTGTGCAACACCAGCTTTGCAATAAAGTATTCTGTGTCTCTGATGAGTGCATGAGTGAGTGCATAAGTCTTGTCCTCATGTGTTTGCACTAAAAATTCATGACCTTGTTCCCTAGTGCAGTCTTCCGACAAACTTCTGACATCCTCAATAAAATGTTCACATGGAAATGCATGTATGCATACTCATATTTTCATTGCTGCCTGCTCCAAGTGGGACTCATAACCACACCCAAATCTATAAAGCTGTAAATACTCTGTTCCTGGAACCCAAATGGAATAGAGGTACAAGCAACAGGTGCTTCTCAGGAGCAGCACTGGGCTCAATCTTGGGAACATATTTGAGCAATCAAGAAATATTTCATGACATATTAAATAATGATGTGCTTGGAATACAACTAAGAGCTCTCACAAGGGCCATAAAATGACATTCTTGGCATAATTCGCATTTCAAAACGAATACCCTACTTCCTGCACGCACTCTGCCAAAGGAAGGTTTAGAAAGATACCAAAGCCTGATGCATCTCATTTTTTCAGGAAACTGGAACCACTTTTCAGATTACATTTCTTTGTGACTACATATTTCTGTAGTGGTCACAGATAGAACTGCAGGTCACATGATGCCCGCTGGCCCAAAGGGCCTTTGACTCAAAAACATTTGAGCTTGACTGTTTTTCCATTTCTCCAAGTCATGTACGTGTTTGGGGAGTTGTCAGGAAGTAAGCAAGCTCAGTTATAGATAGAGATGAATGCATTTTAGAACCACAGATGTGAAAATCGGAGGAAACCCAGAAGAATGGCATTCTTTGTGGATAATTTAGTGAGGCGATGTCATTGAAGTGCATAGAATTTAGTGCTCAGTAGGATTTGGTAATATGTTATAATTTTCCAATGAGTTACTGACACTACATTTGTTAGTCATACATGGTGAGAATGTCTGTCAGTGTCTGCGTAAAGTTCATAAAGTTCAGCCTCCTGATAACCACTAAAACATGAGGATGCTAGCTCACACCATACGCACAATGTTCACGTTTCTCTATGTAAAATATATATAGTCAATGCAATCAAGTGGTGTAAAATACTCACATTGCTGCAGACAGCTTTCAACTTCATTGAATGTGTGCATGAAATGTTTTCATACGTTTGATAAGGTTGATTGATAAAAAGAGATTTATTTGAAAATGTGAGCAAACTCACTGTGTAGCAGGCCAGTTATGTAGCATGCTTTGTATTATGTGCAATGGTTGGTGTACAGGGTTTTTTGGCCTTTAAGCTCATATCCATGGCACCTGTTTATAAGTCCCAAATTTTTGTGCTTGATAACCTGAATAACTCCCATCCAATCCTGACCACAACACATTCCAGAGTAAGGTGTTGCTGTAATCACACAACATATTTCAGCAACACAGTAATGTAATGAATTACTCGACTAAAATCAGTAATTGCATTACAGTTACAATTATGTAAATAGTTGCATTATCTGCACACCATGGCCAGAAAGAAAAACGTGCGAGTGATGTTAAAGCAGAGTGTATTTTTCTACAGTGTCTTTAAAGTGTCTTTGGGCTGGTTTTCAATTGTGTCAAAGTTACATCCTGAGTCCAGGGTTTACCCCGTTTCCACACCAGTGCCTGCATCTGTGTTTGGTCCTTAGTACTGCAAACAGATACGATGTTTGGGAAGCTAGAAAGCTAGCTATAGAAGCATCTTGGATATAGC
>VOQK01005997.1:0-10139 GCA_015052645.1 Benitochromis conjunctus
CAAAACAACTGAGCGAAAATGTGAAATGGCTACAGTTCATGTCCTGTGAATTTTGTATAAAGTTAATCTACCACAGTTTTCTCTGGAAGTTTGTTGTAAAACTGTACTGTGTAAAACATGTAACTGTGAATGTCTGTAATACATTGGAAGTTATTGTCTAAATGTTGAAAAAATGGAGTTGCTGTTTTCTGCAATAATATTTTGATCACAGAAGCTAAAGCACATATCTTACAGAATTATACGAAATGATGATGATGACAATGAAGATGCTGACGATTATATTAAAAATAGAACCTATGTCTAGTAAAAAAAACAACAACAATATTGTTTTGTATATTTTTAACTGTCTCACTGCCTAATGTAAAACATAATATAAACATGATATGTATCTAAATGGTGTCACATGATAAAGCACGATTGTTATGTTATACAAACAGAAAAAGACTGAAAAAATAAAGAGTTATAGAAAATATAAATGCAACACATGCCTGGCATATGTCCCTTATAGCACTTGTTTTTAAACAAGCAGAAAGAAATAGTGTTTCTGGTAACACTGTTACCAGAAAATTAGGTCAACTCCAAATATCCTATCAAAAAAATAAAAAAAATATCCTGCTCTGACTCTTCCTGCAGTAATTGGCTGTTGTTCCCTCGCTTGTAAATAAACCCTGTCCATAGAGTATTACTAGTCAAAAGATATAAGAAAGTGTGAAACCAATAAAATTACATGGAGGGATTTTGGGAAGTGTTGTGTAGCTGCAGTAATCTTTTGTTTATTTTAGAATGAGACCAGGTGGGACGTGTAAAATAGAATAAGACTTTGTCTCAGTAGCTTTGGTTGAAGATGGCATCCAGCTTAACCCTATCATGGGGTAAAATTAAACATCATTACAGTTAAAACAAAAAAACAAAACAAAAAGCAATTACACATCAAAAGTGAAATTGTCTGAAACCCTTCTTTGTGGTTTACTGCGTGTCAGAAACACAAGCTGATAGAGAGGCCTCAGCAAGCAAGAAAAACATCACCACAAAACAACTCTTGCCCCGGGGCCTGGGGTGCCCACCCGCCCCATCTCCCCAACCTCTTACGGCTCTGTGTGTATTTATGTGTGCGCGCGCCTGCATCTTCTCCCCCACCTACCGCAGTTGCTGCTTCCATTAGCTTCCAGTGTTATAAAAGAGACGGCACCAGCTGACACCACAACAATGACTCGCCGTGGATAAAAGAATGACTTGTCCCTTGTAGTAGCTCATGGCAAACCGTGCGTGTCTGTGCGTGCGTGTGTGTGTTAGAAAGACAGAGAGAGAGAGCAAAGAGAGAAAAAGAGGCAGGTCAGGGACAGAAAGCTATGTGTTTGAGTGGACTAGGGTTTGAATAATGCCTCTAATAGCAGCCCATATAAACTAGCCACTGATGGATGACTTAGTAGCCTCCTTTATTCCCAGTTGTGCAATTTAGCATCATTACCTATGAAAACCAGTCACCACTGAGACAACCCAAACTGATGTCTTCTGTCCAGAAGAGAGATGCATCATCATTTTTTGGCAGAGGAGGACAGGAAGAAGAAGCTCTTTATTAGTTAGGCGCAATCTAGCAGAACACAATTAGCTTTTGGTTAGGGCAGGCAATTTTCTGCAGTTTCCCCAATGACAGGTATAACTTTATAATGTTTTATTGCATTACCAATGCATCCTGCAAAATGTTAAAAAAAAAACACACACAAAAAAACACACACACACACAAAAAAAAAACCAGGGATTTTTTTTGTTGGGGTGGGTTGTGGCTATGGTCAAAAATCGTGACATTTTTGTTTTCCAACTAAGCAGTTGACCTTTTTCTTGAGTTTTTTCTGTTTTTTTCAATCTTTTGTAAAGGAATCTCGGCCATATTGCCACTTCAGATGACTTCATATATCTATATCTATATCTATATATATATATATATATATATATATATATATATATAGATAGATATATATATATATATTTTATATATATATATATATATAATTTATATATATATATATATATATATATATATATATATATATATATATATATAGATATATAGATAGATAGATAGATATATACTTCATAGATATATATATATATACTTCATAGATATATATATATATACTTCATAGATATATATCTCATCTGTCTTCTTCCTGTTTCAGTATAACATCTATTTTAGCATTTCTTCCTCTGATGAATAAATTGGTGCTGACTCCCTAAACAGCCTCTTCTTAATTATTCTCCCTGCTAATCAGGCAATTTTCTCTTTTTGGTCTTAACAAGCAGATAAAGGAAATGCCCCCAAAGTCTAGTGAGCTTCATTTTCTTATTCATCATGTGGACGATACTGTACGACCCTCTGTGACTCAGTATTTAAAGGGTATTTGAAGAATTGCCATTGATTTAAACATGAATACTGGACACATTATTTGAAGTGGACAGCATTTAGTTTTAATGATAGTATTTTTTATGTTTTGTCATGTGGAGCATGGCGTCTCTGTGCTGATCGGCTCCATTTTGTGGACAGATCTGAGAAAGGGGACATTGTTTGTTATTTAGCATTCCTTGGCAGTCTCAGTCGTGAGCCTATTTTTAAAGTTAAAAAGTGCTTGCAGTGTGGCTGCAAGAGAGGACACTAAAGAAGAAAACTGGTGATCCATGATGCTTTTATGAAAGGATGACAGAACGCTACCGCTATTAAACTCACACAGACTGCAATGATTAATCCTCATAGCCCACTTTGAACAAGAAAAAACAGTTCTGCTGTGAAGATGAAAAGGCTGATAATTATGTTTATACTTCCTCTGTTTTTAACCCCAGTGCCAAAGGATTTTCCTAATCACAGCACCCTATTGGGTTTATGTTGCTGTGGGTCACCAAACCTGCATTTTTTTATTTTTTTTTTTGCTATGGATTTTGTGTGATCATTTGTGACATTTTTCCTTAGATACATTTGGCTTGCCCTAGACTCCTGGCTGAGGTACACTCACACGAGAATTCACAGCAAATACATTAATGAATAACTAATCTTTGCAGATGCATGAATCTACATATCAATGTAATCAGAGGATGTTGTGTGCATGGCTATTTCCAGCAGAGGGGCTGAGAGGATGTCAAGCATGCAAAGCCTCTCTGCATGTATGCTAATCGGGCTCCATTTTCCCAATCTGAATATGAACCTTGCTGAAATGAACTTGTTTACCAATTTACTTTTAAGGATCCAAAGTGTCATTTTGCCCATGCACACAAGCTGCACTGCTGCTTGCATACTGAGCATGCATTTATGCACTGCACCTGGGAAAGATGTGAGTTTAATGGAAACACTCTGAGACATCTGAAATGGTGGATCCCCAAAGATTTTGCTATTTCGTTATGTGTTCTCGTGACACAGCAAATATTGTATAGCTCAAAGCTCAGAGGCAAACGGAGCATGCAGTTTTGCTACAGATTCAGATCATATCCTAGAGGCTAGGTCAAAATGGTTAACCTGTCTCACATATCACAAGAGATTTTTAAGTACCCTGTAAAATATCTAAAAGTTTGAATGAACAAATCCTATTTCTCTGGAACTCATGCAGACCCTTGAATTGCTTCTGCAGCAGCTCATAAACCTATAATATTGCTATGTGAAGAAACGTGTTTGTCCGACATGGTGTTTAAGGAGAATATTTCTACTGCTGAATTTCTCTTCTGTATATTTGTGCAGCAATAGCCATCACCTCTGTGAATAATACTAAAAAAGTATTTTAAAGTGTAACCCAAACAGTGGAAAGCACTTTCACTCAAGGAAGACTGCAAGAAAGCAGCTTTGATTAATATGAATCTCTATAAGTGAGAGTGAATTTAGGGACACGCTCAGCTAATCAGGAGACTATCCCCTGCTACCTTCAGTTTGCTCTAGTGCTTCTCGTCTTTTGTCACAGCTTATAACATCTCCCCAATGTGCCAGAGGCTTATGGGGGAGTCACTGTAGATTACTGCCTGGGTCAAAAACTGAATGCAAATCAGGACGAGGAATATGCAAAGTGAAACACTGAGGGAAAAAATCAGGGTGCAGAAAAATATCTACCAAACAGCAATCTTTTCTTTTGTTCCCATTCTAGAAATGTGAAGTACTCTAAAATCCAAATGTGTGTGTGTGTGTGTGTGTGTATCTAAATATATACAGATGCGTATATTTAAGTATTCTGAAAATGTTAGAAAATCTGAACGACTGTATTCTAATGTTAATTATTTTTAGACAAGCCTAATTTACAAAACTGAATAGTTCATGCTAAGCATTTCCCAAGCGAAGCCACTTCACATGTTGCTGTGCGTGGATGTCACGCAAAGTGGATGCTCTGCAAGATCTTGTGGCCTGATGTGAAGCCAGTGGGAGGAAAGGCTAGCTCTCCAGTGAAGCTCCTCTAATGGCTTTCTCCCGGATTCCCTACCCAAATGGGCCTGTGATCTACCCTGGGCCTCTTTATGCTGGAGTTTGTGCTGTGGGACTTTGATAACAGCTGACAAATGAAAAACTCTTCCAACATCAAATGGAGTTATTTGTTTTCCTGCCCTTACACAGAAATGACAACAGAGGAAACGTACCCTGTGTTCCACTGAATTTCATTACTGTGAAGCTAATCTCCAGGATCTTAACCTGCACTGACTTGCAGTGCTGAACGTTCATGCATCTTATTTTTCTATCACAACTGCATTTTCTGCATAGTAATACATGAATACTATGTCTTTATTTATACAGTCATTTCTGCATAAAATAGATACGCATGTATATGCATGTGTGTGTTTCCGTTGGTATGTGTGTATGGGGCTTTTACTGTATGAGAATACGTACAAATGCTCTCGTTAAGTGTGAAGACAGGACCAGGCAGCTGCTTCAGGCACAGCTTTAGTAAAGACCTGCATTCTAAATAAGTTCTGTCAGATTACGCCAGCACACACTTTACACTTCACTCCTCAGGATGTTGGCTGAGTCTCCTCAGTTTATTACAGCCGGGACCTGAAAGTAAAGTGGAAGGTAACGAGCAGGTGATTAAGGAAAGTTCATGGCATGACCTTAAGCTATTGTTGTTTCACTTCAAAACAAGGTAATGGATTATATGATTTACTTTCTCTATTCTTTTAAATGTGATATGGATATATTACAGGCAAGAATCCCAGGTTGGATGTCTATGTTTTTTATGTGAGCAAATGAATATTAATTTGATTATTTTTGGCACATTGTTATATGCAAATGTGGCCAAGTGACCTCCACACGTGCTTTGCATGTATTATCCCTACAGTTGGATGACATTTTCACTCATATAGTTATGCCCTTGACTGCACATTTTAACTGTGCAGAGCAAGACTCAGAAATTTCAGTCGACGCACATGAATAAATACCCTCCTCGCTCAAATCTGAACCGAAAACTGCAGCGAGCACATGAGACACGTACAGTGCTGTGCTCTCAGGAGACATTTTGAGGGCCTGTTAGGATGTGGTTTACTCTTTCTGACATACAGAAAACACACAGGCAACTTTTATAGAAGCACTGTCATATGCAAACAAGTTCATTCATTCCCTGTCTGTCTCACTCGCTTCCTTAAACAACATACACACATGATGATTAAGAGTGCTGAGGGTCTTCTGGGCATGCTTGGACTTGGGGCTGGAGTGAATCATAGCTATGATGTGGTGCATGCTTTCTATTCTGATCTGTCAGAGAGGTTTGGGAACTGTGCTCACTGATGAGTGAGTCGGACCAGGCTGGGCCACAGCAGACTGCCCAGTCTGTCGTCCTCACCTCGGGCTCTTCGGCTCTGCACACTCCCTCCCTTTAGCTAAATAATGACAGGTAAGACGCCCCAAAGAGCAGACGAATGGACACGCAGCAGGGGTGAATGAGGTCAAGAAATAGCCAAGCACTGGAGCAAACAGGGTACACTGGTGTTACCTCACAAGACACACATCAACAGCGGAACCAACCTCTATTCAACCAAAAGAAACATGTTGACATGTGGAGACAGTAAAATGATAAGCATAATGTTGGGAACTTTTACTTTTTTCAGATATAGTGATGCGTTTGCCTAAAGCCAAAGTTCAGTCATAGTTAGGGTTTTTTGGATCAAGATAAGTTTGGCCTTTTCCCTCAAAGTCAGTGTTGTTTATATTTAATGTAGAAGATGGCAGCACTGACGTTTATTTATTATGGTTTATCATCAGTTTTCATGGTCAAAACTACCTTTAAGCGCAACAGTTTTGAGAAAAAAAAATATTATTTAAACTGCTTTTTAGAATTAGTGCAAACCCAAAAGCTGCACGAGGTCTGTAAGTTTCTAAGATTTCTTTACTCTCGCTGTATTAAGTTTGACTAACATCGGTTCATCGCCTAAATCTGTTGCAAAAAAATTGATCTTGATCAAGTGCAGCATTTGTAGATAGTATCATAGATAAATATAAGCATCTTGAATTCATTAATGCCTGAGACTTTAAGAACAACAACAAAAGCAACAAGAAGAAGGAGTTCTGCAACAGATGGCATGGCCCCCACAGAGGCTTGATCTCAACATCATCAGAACAATACTGGGATTACAGGAAGACACAGAAACAACTGAGACAGCATAAATCCACACGCACACACACAAAATCAGTGCTCAGTTCTTTAACATGCTAGTTTAACTAACTGAGGAATACTGAAGGTTTGTGCTGTTGTTATAGCAAAGCAGCCAAACTGAATGTGCATTTGATTTATTTTTATTTTCTTTATTACTCTTTGTAGCTAATTATAAATACAAATTGCACCTCATTAAAAGCTTAAGTGGTCCCTTGTCTAGTTTCTGATTATCAATCCAAGTGCTGGTTAGTGAGGGCGTGGTTGGAGCTCTCTTAACTTTATTATTACTTATCATGCAATATGTGGACACGACTTAATGATCTGATGCTCACGTGACGGGTTAGGTGGGGGAAAAAAATGATCACGCTACAGAAATCCCTTACAGATGAATCACAGTCCTAGACAGGCTTATCGGTTTGTTTTCTATAGCTGTGAGTGTAATTGGTTATTGAATGTGTAATTTACAGAACACTTTTCTTTCGGCTGTTGTCAAAGTTGACAGTGACGAAAAAACAAAGTAAGCAATGATTTTTGTCAACTGTGGTAAATCTACCTGTTTGCCTCTGAGTTACATGTTTGCTTGGCGCCTTACTTATGTAATAATCAGATAAAACAGATATTTTTTAGATTACAAAATGATGCATTATCTGTCTAAATATTTGGTACATGGCACAAAATGTAACCTTTGACATACATTTCAGAAACATAAATGTAAAAATGTAACAAAACGAAATTAATTGCAATTTTTATTCATCTTTAGGCATGAAAAAAAGATTTCTGAACTTCATTTTTTTTAAACGTGTACTTTTCAAAGAGTTTTTTACATGTCCACTTAGGTGGACAACATACATTTTGACTTATGAATTTGGTATGGAGTGACACATCACTGTCCAATGTAGTGGTTTATGTGCAATTATACCATCAACACTGACACAAATACAAGAAAACAGCCTTTGAATAGCTGCCCACTGTAGTGACCACTATGCATGAAAGGGTTAAATTTTTTATTTTTTTCTATTTCGCTGAAACATTAGAGTTTTATGGAGATTGTTGTTAGGCGCTGTGGAAAAAGGTCATTTTTACCATCATTTTACTCCTAAAACATGAAAACATCTGTTAAAACTTGTAGACAGCAGTAAAATGGGAGGCTTTCTGATTTACGTATAACATTTTATACATTTTTACTGAAAAAACAAAAGAGGAGTGGAGCATGGCTGGAACACTGTGTTTGTTGTGGATGGATTGTGGTTGACGCAAAAGTCCAATAATAAAACACCACTTTGGTTCAGATCAGGCAGGCTGTTCCTCACTGTTGATGCCAACATGAGTATTGAAGTCTCCCAGCAAGACAATGGCATCGCCAGGTGGGGCACCTTACAGCACCCCACCTACACCTACCTACACCTCCCAACATACAGGGAGTGAACTGGGGGGATATTAGTGTATACACCTCTGCCACCTCTCACCAAGGGCAATTCAGGCCAAACTGCATGTGGCAATTCTACTCCCTCTCCAGCAGACAGGTTCCAGAGCCCAAGTCGTGCGTTGGGATGAGACTGATTATATCCAGCTGATATCTCTGAACCTCATGCACTAGCTCAGGCTTCTTCCCCAAGAGCTAGTTTCAACAGCCAGAGATTGGACTACCAGGGCCTTCACCCATGACTGCCACCCGTAAAAACTGTTCACCGGTAAAAACTAAAACATGTCACCTAGTCGATTACTAAAATTAAAACAATTATTCTTTCTATTACAAGTTGACTGAATTTTTTATGTTTAAACATACAAATTACATCCATCCATCCATCCATTCGCTTCCGCTTATCCTTTTCAGGGTCGCGGGGGGTGCTGGAACCTATCCCAGCTGTCTTAGGGCGAGAGGCGGGGTACACCCTGGACAGGTCGCCAGTCTGTCGCAGGGCCCTCAAATTGCATGTCTTTGGACTGTGGGAGGAAGCCGGAGTACCCGGGGAGAACCCACGCAAACACGGGGAGAACATGCAAACTCCACACAGAAAGACGCCGGCCTGATGGTGGAATTGAACTCAGGACCTTCTTGCTGTGAGGCAACAGTGCTAACCACCGTGCCACCGTGCTGCCCCTACATATTTTGGATATTTTCTTTTGGCCTTAAAGAATGGATATTAAACCAAAACTTGAATAGTCTTGCCCTAAGCAGTTTAATATGTTAAGAAAATAAGGTATCATTGTGATATGGCATCATGAACAAATCACATTCACGCAAAAATACTTAAATCATGGATGAAACTGTGATCAAAGTCTCTATTTGATTAAGGCTCCAAATGAGAACTTGGAACTGTCAAGTAGGTCTGACAATATGAGTCGAGGCAAAGCTGGAGTAAGTTCCTGTGGTCTGTCAAACACATCCTCTGGCTGGGCTTAATGTGGCGTGTGACACGTCACACCCTATCACTCTGCCTTACAGATGACCAGCCGCTTACGTATGCCGCGTGCGCCACTGGATCCCAAACCAGACACTGTCAGGTGTGATAACAGTTTGAGCGGCAAACCCACTCTGAAGCCTTGCCCTCTCCCATTCCTCCGCAATTCATTTGATGCTGCAGCTGCACAGCTTATGGTCTGCTATGCACTATTGCAAGCATGTGCTCTGTCCTAAAGATGCTTTTATTCCTGCTTCACCTGCTCATTCCCCCCAGGCTGAGGGCCAGTGATAACCCAGCCACTCTGTTCCCTCGGACCAATGAACCACTCTCCATCACTGGGGAGGGTTTAACAGAGATAAGGACTGCTGCTGATCCCAGCTGTCTGGAGGGGATCAAATACTTCTAAATCAGCTGAGGCTCACTGAGAAGGTAGACACTGAGAAAAAATGTCGTATACATGGCAATATAACCTGTATGTACCAAATGTAACTTATGTCATCGCCCATATCAAGGCACACTGGCAAGTGTTCCCTCCTTTAGAGCATTTATTCTAAAAGATTAACAGCTTCAGCTCTTTTGGTGCATTATTTTTTTATGTTCACCCTTTAGTCTCAAAATAGAGGTAAATGTCCCTCCAGCACACACTCATTACTTCAATCCTTGCAGTGCTGTGGACAGGCCCAGCCCCTCTGACAGCGTTTGATGCTCTCTTGCTCTTTGTCTCTCTGTGTTGCCGTTTCCTCCTCTTGATGGAGACGTTTATTATAGCATGAAAAAGAGGTGGCATGGTCCGCTCTTTTATTTGACTGTTTCGTTGATGGAATCGTGCATACATGTCTGGTCAGGTATTTAGTGGAATTAAAAGAGAATTCAGCGAAATGCTGATTGGAAAACTTTTATATAAAAATACAACCTTTTCATTATAATTGCTTCAGGTTTTTTTGAGGATATATGAAAAATGTGAAGCTGGGTAGCGTGAAGATATTTACATTTATTTTATTAAAGCATGACTGTTACCATCTTGATATTTTTTTCTGACCTCCAAAAGTGAGGCTCAATTGGAGCATCGTCATGCCCTGCCGACCTAACTTTTTTCGTTTCCTTTTTTTTTTTTTTTAACAGTGAA